>PVKM010000916.1:0-73169 GCA_004027735.1 Carollia perspicillata | reverse complement strand
TAGGTTGCTTCCATTATCTTGGCTATTAACCAGCAGGGGTGCATATATTTTTTCCAATTAGTGTTTTTGTTTTCTTCAGATAAGCACTTAGAAGTGGAATCACAGGATCATACGGCAGGTTTTTTAAATGTTTTTGAGGAATCTCCATACTGCTCTCCACAGGGGCTGCACCAATCTGCATGCTCACCAACAGTGCATGAGAGTTCCCTTTTCTCCACATCCTCGCCAACACTTGTTTGTTGGTTTATTAATGATAGCCATTTTAACTGATATAAGGTTCATTGTGTTTTTAATTTGCATTTCTCTGATGATTAGTGATGCTAAGCATCTTTTCATATGTCTGTTGGCTATCTGTATGTCTTCTTTGGAGAAGTGTCTATTCAGGTTCTCTGCCCATTTTTTAAATTGGACTTTTTTTTGGTGTTAAGTTGTATGAGTTCCTCATATATTTTGGATACTAATCCTTTATCGTGTGTACCATTTGCAAATATCTTCTGACATTTGGTAGGTTGTGTTTTCATTTTGCTGATGGTTTTTTTTTTTGCTGTGCAGAAATCTTTAGTTTCATGAAGTCTCATTTTTAAATTTTTTTCTTTTGTTCCCTTGCCTGAGGAGATATATCCAAAAAAATACTGCTAAGAGAGATGTTCAAGAGTTTATTGCATACGTTTTCTTCCAGGAGTTTTATGGTTCTAAGAATTTTAAGGTCTTACATTTAAATCTTTCATCTATTTTGAGTAAGAGCATGGTTTGATTTCATCTTTTTTTTTGCAGGTATCTGTCCAGTTTTCCCAAAACCACTTATTGAAGAGACTGTGTTTACTCCATTGTATTTCTTTGACTACTTTGTCATAGATTAATTAACCATGTAAGTGAGGATTTGTTTCTGTGCTCTCATTTCTATTCCATTGATCTGTATATATGTTTTTATGCCAGTACCACACTGCTTTAATTATTGTAGATTTGTAATGTAGTTTGAAATCTGGGAGCTTGATATCTCCCACTTTGTTCTTTTTCAATTTTCTTTGGCTATGCAGGGTCTTTTGTGATTTAATATAATTTTTAGGATTACTTGTTCTAGTTCTGAGAGAATGTCATTGGTATTTTAATAGAGGTTGCATTGAATCTGTTGTTTTAGGCAGTTAGGACATTTTAACAATATTAATCCCTTTAATCAATGAGCAAGGCATAGTCTTCCATTTATTTGTATCCTCTTCCAATTTTTTCCAAAGTCTTATGGTTTTCAAAGTACAAGTTTCTCATCTCTTTGGTTAAATTTATTCCTAGGTATCTATGCTTTTTGATGCAATTGTAAATGAGATTGTTTTCTTAATTTCTCCTTTTGATTATTTATTATGATACATAGAAATGCAACAAATTTCTGTATATTGATTTTATGTCCTGCAACTTTAATTAATTCATTTATTAGTGCTAATAGTTTATTTTGGTGGCATCCTTAGGGTTTTCTATATATATATATATCATTGTCATTTACAAATAATGAGAGTTTTACTTTTTTCATTTCAATTTAGATGCTTTTGAGTTCCTTTTCTGGTTTGATTGCTCTGGCCAGGAATTCCAGTACTGTGTCAATTAGAAGTGGTGAGCGTGGCATCCTGTCTTGTTCCTGATCTAAGAGGAAAAGTTTTCAGCTTTTTACCATCGAGTATGATGTTAGCTGTGGATTTGTCCTATATGGTCTTTTTTAGGTTGAAAAATGTTCCTTCTGTACTCACTTTGTTGACAGTTTTTATCATAATTGAAATTCTGTCAAGTGTCTACATTTATTGAGATGATAATGTGATTTTTATCTTTCACTTTGTTAATGAAATGTATCATGTTGGTTAATTTACCAGTGTTGAAGCATCCTTACATCCCTGGGATACATTCCATTTTGTCATGGTATATGATCCTTTTAATGTATTGTTGAATCAGTTTTTAATATTTTTTTTGAGGATTTTTGTCTCTGTGCTCATCAAGGATACTGGCCAGTAATTTTCTTTTCTTTTTTCTTTTTTGTAATTTCTTTACCTGGTTTTGGTATAAGGGCAACTCTGGCTTCATAAAGTGAGTTTGGAAGCATTTCCTTTGATTTTTTGAAATAGTTTAAGAAAGATAGGTATTGTTCTTTATTCTGGTAGAATTCATCTATGAAGCTGTCTGATCTTGGACTTTTATTTGTTGGAAGTTTTTTTTATTATTGCTTCAATCTCACTGCTACTAACCAGTCTGTTTAGTTTTTTTATTTCTTTTTGGTTTAGCCTTGGAAGGTTATATGCTTCTAGAAATTTTCCATTTCTTCTAGATTGTCAAATTTATTGACATATAATTGTAGTATTCTTGAATGATCTTTTGTATTTCTGTGGTGTCAGTTGTAACTGCTCTTTCACTTATGATTTTATTTATGTGGACTCTCTTTTATTCTTAATGATTTTAGCTATAGGTTTGTCAGTTTTGTTTATCTTTTCAAAGAACTGTTCTTAATTTCATTGATCTTTTCTATTTTCTTAAATTTCTATTGTGTTTATTTCTGCTTTGATCTTATTTCCTCCGTTCATTTACTTTGGGTTTTGTTTGTTCTGCTTTTTTTTTAGTTCCTTTTAGGTGTAATGTTACACTTTTAAGTTGGGGTTTGTCCTGCTTGTGGTAGGCTTGTACACCATTCACTTTCTTCTTAGAACTGCTTTTATTGCATCCCATAAAATTTAGGAAGTTTTATTTTCATTTTCATTGATCTCAAGGTAGTTTTGATTTCCCTTTTACTTTCCTCTTTGAGCTATTGATTGTCAATAGCATGTTGTTTGGCCTCTGTGTATTTGGGTTTTTTTTTCCTAGTTTTCTTCCTATAGTTGATTTCTACTTTCATGCCATTGTGGTCAGCAAAGATGCTTGCTATGATTTCAGTCTTCTTGAATTTACTGAAACTTGTTTGTGGCCTAATACATGATTTATCCTGGAGAATGTTCCATGTGCACTTAAAAAATGTGTATTCTGCAGTGTTTGAATGAAATGTTTTATAAATGTTTATTAAGTTGATCTAGTCTGATGTGACATTTAAGACCATTATTTTCTTACAATTTTCTGTTTGGATGACCTGTCCGTTGATGTGAGTTGGTTTTTAACCCCTACTATTGTTGTGTTTTTGTGAATTTCTCCCCTTATGACTATTAATATTTGCTTTAGGTATTTAGGTGCTTCTATGCTGGGTGCATAGATATTTATGATTGCTATATCCTCTACTTGGACTGACCCCTTTATAATTAGGTAATATCCTTCTTTGTATCCTTTTTACATTGTTTGTTTTAAAGACCATTTCTGTCTGATATGAGTATTGCTAACCCAACTTTATTTTCCCTTCTTTTCGCATGGGATATCTTTTTCCATCCCTTCACTGGCAGTCTGTATGTGTTTTTCAATTTGAAGTGAGTTGTCTTGTAGGCAGCATAGAGATGGGTGATATTTTTTTAATCTATGCAGCCAGTCTATGTCTTTTTATTGGAGCATTTAATCCATCTACATTTAAAGTATTTATTAAGTATGTATTTATTGCCATTTTAAAATTGTTTGGGGTTATTTTTGTATTGAATAGTTCTTATCTGATCTTTTCTTCTTCTCTTCCCTCATGGTTTGCTGGTTTTCTTTAGTGTTTTGTTTGAGTTTCTTTCCTTTATTCTTTGCATCTTTCATAGGTTATTTTTGTGGATACCATGAGGTTTATGTATATCATTCTGTATATATAGCGGTATATTTTATGTTGATAGGCACTTAAGTTTTAATACATTCTGGCAAGGATGCCAGGTACATGTGGTAGCAGAAGTACGATATTTGTACTCCCCCATCTATGCTTTATGTTTTTCCTTCATATTTTAGAACTTTTTTTGTGAATTTCCTAACTACTTATTATAGTTTGAGTTGATTTTGGTACTTTTGTCTTTTGACCTTCATAGTGGGTTTTTAAAGTCTTACTGTGATTATTAAATATTTGATTTTACCTGTGAGAATTTTTCTTTCTCATATTTTCTTATTTCTGAATATGGGCTTTCCATTTCTGCTTAAAGAATTCTCTTTATCATTTCTTGTAAAGCTGGTTTAATGTTAAGGAACTCCTTTAGTTTCTGTTTGTCCAGGAAACTTCTATCTCTCCTTCAATTCTGAATGATAACCTTGCCAAGTAAATTATTCTAGGTTGTAGGTTCCTTTCGTACCACTCTCTTCTGGCCCGTAACTGTTCGCTTCTGAAAAATCAGCTGGAAGCCTTTTGTGGTTTCCTTTGCGTATAGGTAGTTGTTTTTCTCTTGCTCCCTTCAAAATCATCTCTTTAACTTTTGCTATTTTAATTACATTATATCGTAGTGTGGGTCTCTTTGGGTTCATCTTGTTTGAAACTCACTGTGTTTCTTTCTTCAGGTGAAGGAAGTTTTCAGCCATTTATTTCTTCGAATACAGTTTCCATTCCCCTTTCCCCCCTCTCCCTCTGGATCCCTATAATGTGAATGTTTGTGCACTTGATGCTATCCCAGAGGTCCCTTAAACTACCCTCATTTTTTTAATCCTCTTTTCTTGTTATTGTTCTGATTGGTTGATTTCCACTAGTCTGTTTTCCGGGTTGCTGATCTGTTCTTCTGTTAGAGTAGTTTTCATTTCAGTTATTGTATTCTTCAGCTCTGCTTGGTTTTTTATCATTCTTCCTAACTCTTTGTTGAAGTGTTCCCTAAGCTCCTGTATTCCACTCTCAATTTTGGTGAGAATCCTTGTGACTTTTTAAATTCTTTATCAGGCAAATTACATATCTCTGTTGAGGATTTTTTTTTCCTGGGGATTTTTTTTTGCTCCTTCATTTGAAAGATATTTTTCTGTCTTTTTGTTTTGCTTGTCTTTCTACATTTGATTATATGAATTAGACAAAATAGCACTCTCCAAGTCTTAAAAAAGTGGCCTTGTGTAAAAGCGACCTCTGTGTAGGCGGTGTGTGCTGGGTGGTTTTGGCAGGCTGATTGGGGCCTGACAGGTGCCTAAGAGCCTAGGGCACTGGCCTGTTGGGCTGGAGCAGCTCTGGGCAGGGAGGCGAGGTGCATGTGGTAACACTCGTTGATCTTGCTTGCTGCCTTTAATCAGAGCAGAAATGGGCTCTGGGCAGTGTGGTTGGGAATGCGCTGCAGTGATCTTCGAGGCAGTCCAGAGCTCCCAGGTAGAGCTCCCACCCACCCCATCAAAGTGAAGAGGGACACAAACATGGTGCTCGCTGGCGCCTCCAAGCCTGGAGAATTCCCACAGCTCCCAGAAAGCTCCCACAGTTTTCAAGTCTTCTCTATTTGGCCTTTTTCTCTTGGTCGTTGTTCAGAAGCTGTTCATTAATCCCTCAGTTGTCTCTCAAAAGGAATTCCCCTCCATGGACGTGCATATTTCAGTGTGCTAATGAGAGGTGGTGAATTCAGTGTCCTCTTATGCTACTGCCATCTTGAACACCACTGTCAAGTCCTTATAGAAAAAATGTGCCAATCCCTGTTCTATTCCACTGCTAAGATTTACTATTTGTTGATTTATTATATTTTCCTTAATGTAGATGTTTTTAAATCCTCGTCTGCTAATTCTAACATCTATGCCATCTTGAGGTCTCCACTGGTTTATGGGTTCCGCTATACTCGTTCTTCATATGTTTGGCGCAGTGACTTTCAACCAGTGTGTCATGGCACGCTGGTGTGCCGCAAGAATTTCCAAAACATGCAATACCTGACTATTTAGTCGGGGGCACTGACATCTTTTCCCTCAGATTGTCAGATTAAGAAATGACAACAGCCAACACAACAAAAGCCATCCTAGTGCGAATGAATCAAAATTATACCTAGTTTTTTGTCAGACTGGCAAAAATATATTTCTTGGTGTACCACAAAATTTTAATAGTTGATTTATGTGTGCCATGAGGCGGAAAAAGTTGAAAATTGCCAGTCTAGTGATTTTGGATTGTATCCAGGACATCGTTACCGACACCTTGCAGACACCACGCATTCTGTCAGGTTCTTCTGAAGAACATTGATTTTGGGGGCAGTTGTTGCTTCATTGTCGTTGCTGCCTTATTGTTTTACCAGGACTGGACTAAAACCCCCAAAATGCCTCCCCTGTGGTGACAGCAGCTGAAATCTCTGCGCATTTCTTTTGGCTTCTGTTGGTGCTTGGGCTCACCTCTCTCATGCGTAAAGCAAAGAGAGGATAGCCAGACCCGGCAAGAAATCACGCACACACTCTGGGGCTTGGCCTCTCTGGCTCTTCCCGTCCGGGATTTGCCCCCTTCACTTCCCAGCTGCTGTGCGTATACTGATCTTTGTCCTTTGATTTTTCAGTCCAGGAGGACTACAGGTTTCTTTCTAATTTTTAGCTGTTCTGCATGGCCCTAGCTGCGATTTGCTCTCTGGAAAAGCCTTAAAAAAAAAACAAAACGGAAATTACTAGTGTTTGTTCCTTCCTCAAAGTTTAGAGCCTCCTCCAGTTTCTGCTTTCTTTTTCTTTTGGTCTCTCTTCAGTGTTTATATATATATAGTAATTAATTGTATATAGATATATATGAGAGAGAGACAGAGTTCATGCTTGTTACTCGAGGGGGAGAGGGAGAGTTGGTACAATAGGAGCTACTCCATCAATTTCTAGCCATGAAGATATACAGGTTTGCCCTGTAACTCAAAAATAGAACGTTCCTGTGAAAGCTTTCTTAAGCCAAAATGACATAAAGGGGAGAAGCAATCACCTTTGAAGGTTCCCAGACTGAAACCGTAACCACCAAATCATGCCAGATAACACATAAACAACCCTAAATAACACTAGCGTGCCGTGAGGGCGTTGCCGCGCCCCCTGCGTGGGATGCCGCTCCTCTGTAAGGGCCGCTGCAAAACCAACGCTGAATGCTTTCCATGCTTTCTGCCTCTTTTCATAAAAACAAAAATCCTCTTTGAATTTCTTCCAGTTAGCAAACACAGGTGCTAATGTAGGCCTTTCATAAAAGCAAAGTGGCATAATGTGGACTTTCAAAAAGCAGGAGATGCCTGTAATTGTTGCAGGTCCTCTCTCAAATCCGTACATTACAATGTATAACCCTTTGTCCGTGGAACACTTCGGGAGCAGACTGAGGTG
Organism: Carollia perspicillata; assembly: GCA_004027735.1. Lineage (NCBI taxonomy): Eukaryota > Metazoa > Chordata > Mammalia > Chiroptera > Phyllostomidae > Carollia > Carollia perspicillata. Next base: position 66,047 of record PVKM010000916.1, on the reverse strand, counting down.
GAGGAAGGACTGGGGAGGCGAAGGCGCTTGGGAAGAAGGATGCTGCTGCAGTGCGGGGGCTCCGCGGCTGCAAGCAGAACTGGTGCCCTGGCTCCCATGGGTCACACCAAGGCCACACCAAGGCCACACATGATTGGCTCGCAGGCTTCACCTGACAGCACTTACTATTCATTGCTATTAATGTGTTGAACCACATAATATAACAATAACAACTGCTGGGTGGTTACTACCTGCCCTACAAGGGACGGCCTTGGGGTGGATGCCTCTGAATACAGGATGAGGGTTACTTTAAAGGGAAGTGTTCCTCTGGGTCTCTCTCTAGGGCTTGAAGATGAATCAAAAACCCTGTACTTCTGCCTTAACTGCTTTTCCCGAGAGCTTGCCCTGAGCCCCAGGCCTCAGGGGCCACGGTGTGAGCACCCACCCAGCCACCAGCCTCTAGCTCCCTACCAGGGACCTGGGAAGCAGTCACTGAGTTTTTCTTGCTGGCTTTCTAATCTGACCCCAGAGGACACATCTGTTAGTGACTTGGGTCACAAGGAAACAGTGGAGACTCCTATGAAAGCTGCGCCCAACCCTATTTGAGCAACACCTTCTACAAAAACATTTATGGGAGATGGTATGACCGACAAACATAAACAATGAGGATAATGAAATAATTCAAAGCAGGAATGCATGTGTTCAAATGTATTCTCCAAAGAGGACAGTCATGGGAGGGACCTCAGTGTTTCAGGACTCACACACCATCTTGAACATAGGACTTTCTGAGGTCGTCAGTGTTTGTGACCAAAGGGTGACGGGCTTCCCTGTCTGTCAGACATGGGGCCCACAACGTAGAGCAAAGGCCAGAGCCGCCCCAGAGAGGCCCAGCCTTCCTTCCGTCCTTTTATGTCTGTTGCTCACCAGGGCTCAGAATTAAAGAAACTGCTGCTCCCGCAGGAAGCCGCTAACAATTTCCATTTTTTAATTTAAAAGTTGACAAAGTTTGCTTGAGTTTTGTAACCACGTGACATGTAAAACATCTTGTGGTTTGTGAGCAGAAGGGCCGGTCCCCCAAGCCCTGCGCATGTGGTGCCAGAAGCAGCCATCTCCCCACAGGCCAGTGCGCCCCTGCCGGGGGCCCGGGACTCCCAGCACCGCGCTCCTGACTGCTTCGTCTGACGGTGACCGCAGAGCACCCATCTGGAACATCCTCTCGGGCAGGAGGTGCGGGATCAGTTAGATAATATTTGCGGACTCTATAAATATTGCCTCCTGCCCTGGACTCGGCTGACACATTCACTTTGATTTCCCCCCAGGGTGCCGAGTGAGCACAGCCAGGGCATGGAGGTCAGAGAGGAGTGGGCTGGTGGCAGTGGGTACAGGGCGCCAGCCCCTGTCCTGGAGGAGTGCTGGGGGGACCCCATACCTTGTCTGTAGAGAACACCGGAGAGGTAGTGCTGGGCATCCATGTGTGTGTGTGTCTGTGTGTGTTTGTGTCTGCGTATCTGTGTCTGTGTGTGTCTGTCTCTGTGTGTGTACCTGCAAGTGTCAGTGTCTGTGTTTCTGTGTGTACCAACATGTGCACATGTGTGTCTGTATACCTGAGCGTGTGACACTTCAGTCCCGGCCCTGCCCTGCTCCTCCTAGCAAGCGACGTGGGTCCCAAGTCCCTCCTCTGGAACGGCGTTCCTGGTTGCTCTGCCTGTTTTGTCTGCAGGGTTAATTTACCAGGCTCGCGCATGTTAAAGTAAAACCAAAGGATTTACTGTGCTGTTGCATTTGCGTGGACTCAGCTGATCTTGTGGAGAGATCCTTGGAGGCAGCACCGACGCAGGGCCTGACCCCAGGTCCAGAGCCCTGCTGTGTATCGGGGGGAGTAACACACACCAGCAGTGACCTTCCTGAGCCCTCAGTGCCCGCTTTGTCCAGGGCCTGCTCCAGAAATGGCTGACTGGTCATCTCCTTCTGACCTTTAACACTGGTCAGAGGTTGTAATTAGAACTAAAAGCGTGTGTCCCCTGTTGTTACCACCTTGTGGCCATGCCGTTTGCACTTAATTAGCTGTAACTCTCTGGCCTGGGCAGTTATCTGTGGGCTTGGAAGTCACTTTGCTGAGGTTCATCGTTGGAGGAACAGTGAGCGGCAGGGGAGCTCTGGACCTGGCAGGCCTCACTCTGCTTTTGGGTGGCCTCGCATCCGTGATGCACTTTGGTTTTGTCCTGTACAGGGAGACTCTCGTGCCGCCCCCTGCTGTCATGAGTGCTCCGTGCTGTCAGTCCTGGGACTGTGTGTCAGTGTTTGCCGCGTTGGAGTTTGTTCTGGTGGGTTGCTACCAAGGAAGTGTTTGAGTGTGCGGGGAGCCAGCGTCTCCCTGCAAAGCTTTGTCTCTGTTCTGGCTGTGTCTGCAGCTGCCAGTCCCCCTGCGGGACAGCGGGATGGCGCTCTGCCTTTCACACACCGCGGGGCACGCAGAGCACTGCTCCTCTGCCCTTCCAGCTGCAAGGGCCTGGCTTCTCGCCCTTGCAGACTTTTGATGCACAAGGTTTGGTACACAAGGTTACACCACATGCTTGCTTCCCAATCAAGGCCACCCTCGTAGCGTGTGGTCCTAGGATACTGGACCTTTCTCTGTGGCTCAGGCCTTGGACCGGCCAACTGTGGGCCCCAGAGCTATGGGTCCAGAGGAGTTGACCCGGTTACGGCTCACACATGCCTGGTGGTCCCTTGTCTCTTTGGAGGTAAGGAGAACATAGGCTGGGAGGGAACTCAGGATCTCCCCACTGCCACTGGTGTCTGGGCGGCCAAGCCCCGCTGAGCGCATGGTCCCTACAGCATGGACTGTGGCGCTGGGTCTTCTGGTGATGAGGACGTTGGTGAGCAGCAGGGCGAGGGACTGGAGGCCTCATCTGACCACTCTGTGTCCTGCTCCCACCACCCTGGCACCCTCCTTGGGTGCATCCCCAGAAGACCAAGCGGCCCTAGGCAGTGGCAGTGCCCCAGCTGTTCGATGGGAAGTGGCTACACCAGTACTGGGTGGGTGTTCTCCCACCTTTGCTCGCACAGGGCTGTGGGCTGCAGACCAGGGCACAGGTAGAAAAGAAAGGCCCGTGCGTGTGGTGCTCGTGGTCACCTCCACCCCGTTCGTTACCTTGGTAAGTTTCACAATAGCCCTGAGATGTGAGTATTATTACCCCGTCCTGGATGCACAGGCCGTGGCAAGAAGTGTGTGGCCTGCAGTGACTGGGGTCCAGACCAAGGGCCGAGTCCTTCTTGTGTCCAAGGACCACACCACAGTGGCCAGGTCCGGTTCTGGCCGGAGACCCTCATTCACCCTTAGCAGCAGGAGCGGCGCCGCAGGGCACTTCGAGCCAGAATTGCCTGACTCCTAAAATGCCCATTATGTGCTTAATTGCTAAGCCACTAGCAAATTGCCACTTTAAACCAGTTGAGTTTTCAGTATAATTAGCTCATTACAATGCAGCCTGCCGTCCGAGGTGGTCATGGGAGTTGAGGGGAACGGGCCTGGTCTGTCCCAGGCTGGCAAGACATGCTCAAGAAGAAATCCCATGAACCAGAGACCCGGAGTTCTGGGCGAAAATGGAGAACCCAGACAGTCTCAGCCTGTGCCCTCCCCTTGTCCCCAAGTCTGAAGATAAACCAGTAACCAGAGGCCAACCACTGAATTGAAGAGAGGACAGGGTTGCCGCAGAAAACACACCCCCAGCATTAGAGGAAAGAATGAAAATCAGCATTGAGAGGTATCCTTGCTACCAGGATGTTTTCAAGGATTACAAAATTTCTCCCTGCAACCAGACAGAAAAAAGCAAGCCAACAGGTGACTCGCACAGGTGAAATAAGTAAATAAGAGCAGCTGGTCTGCCTTTCCTCCTCACACCGCTCAGAGCCCAAAGACGGTGGGCAGCATCTTCGGGAGGTTCTGGGCAGCTCTGCAACCCTAGGACGTGACCTCACAACACAGGAATCAGGCAAACGTCTGCAGACGTGAGAAGGTGGAACCCAGGCATTCTAGGACACAGGCCAGAGAGGCGTGGTTAAAGGGCAGTGGCGAGCTGTGCGTTCATGCCCAGGGGAGAACATGATGTCACAGCCCCTGCAGACACGGCGGGTGTGGAAGCCCCAGCCACAGAGGCAGGGAGTCGTCCACGGACACTCAGACTCCAGGGAAGGCTCTCACTGGGGTTCGGCAGATCCTTCGGTTTCATGACTATTTTAAATTGTTTTCTTTGTTAAATTCAAGTAAAGCTAAATTGAATGTTAAAAGTTTAATAGAAATCAGAGGAGTAGGAGTGGCTTTTTGAAGCATAACACAGCATTCAGAAGCCATAAAACAAAAGATGAATAGATTTACCCAAAGTGAAGATGTCTGCACAAAACAAAACAAAACAACACGAACAACGTAAAGAAATAAATGACTGTACCGTTGACAATGAGAAGATCCCTGGACCAGTACGAGAAGAGCAATGCGTCGGTAAGAAGAGGCTTGCAAACAAGTGCCGTGGAGAAACCGGTCACAGGAAAGGAAAGAATGTCCCCCAGATGTGAAGAGAAGTTAGACTTAATCTGCCGGGCCGTGCCGTTTCCCATCTGCCTGGGATGGGGACAGGGCTGCCCACTGCCCCTCGAGGGCAGATGTGACAAGCACTTCCACACAGGAGGACACAGGTGAGCCCTCAACTTGAAAATGCGCCCACTCCCAGGACTCTGCCCTCACCAAGTGTGCCGTCACTCACGACAGAAGTTCAGAAACAAGTGCCTGCGTGTGGACATATGTTTCTCACTGCGAAAAAAATGCAGATCACTTTTTTTCCAGTGGCTTTTCTGGGCTTACTTCTGAGCAAGAGCCTCTGGTCTGAAGTTGGCCTCTCATCTGCTCATTTCCCAAATTAATGAGATTTGGTAGTAACCAGCTGCCATACAGGAATGCGGCGAAGGATTAGCTGATGGCGTCAGCCAGCACTTCCAGTTCGTAAAGTGCAAAGTTTGTTGTTGCTGTTGTGTTTCAGGATAAGCCCGGTCCCGCGGCACCTCACTACCCGCTGGCCCTGTAGTTGTCAAGGGGAAGTTCATAATGCTCCTGATCCGTGGTGAATCTCTAATTTTGGGAGAGTTGTGACTAAACGTGGAGTCCTAACCAGCTCTGGGGATCCCTTACTGCTGCCTCAGCAAGGGGCCTACTAGAGTTCAGAGGTCACCTGGTGCCCTCTAGGTCTGGCCCTAGGCCCTGTGACCTGTGGTGCTCTATTTCAGTCCCTGGATTCAATCTTTCAAGAGGTCTGCAGACCCATGGGCACCTCCGGGCTGGTCTGGGGCTTTGCTGGACAGGTGCCTGTCCTGTGGCCCTTAAAAAGCAAGGGGGGGGGGCGTGGATCTAAGATGGTGGAAGAGTAGATGGAAGCTACACCAACCTCCTCCCAGAACCAAACTGGAATTACAGCTAAATTATAGAAAAGTCATCCTGAGTAATCAACTGAACACTAGCTGGAGAGAAGCCCAGAACTTACAGAAGAAACCACATCAACACATTAAGACTGCATCTTTGTGGATCTACCTAATACATAGATAGAAACCCAAAGAGAAAAAGTGGGAAGACAAAGAAACAGGCCCCAAATGAAAGAACGGGAGAATTGTCCAGAACTAGATGGAATGGGGCGAGCAATTTATCAGATATAGAGTTTATTAGAGTAATGATTATAAGGATGTTCAACAGCATGAAAAAAAGATATAGAAACCATTAAAAAGTACCAGTCAGAAATAAAGAGTGCAATATCTGAAATAAATAATGCACTGGAAGGAATAAACAGCAGGTGAGATGAAGCAGAGGATCAAATCAGTGATTTGGAAGACAAGACAGAAAAAAACACCCAAGCAGAGCAGCAAAAAGAAATAAGACTTTTAAAAAATGAGGAGAGTTTAAGAAATCTTTGGGATAGCATGAAGCATGGATGCCAGGAGAAGAGAGTGAGCAAGGGATTGAGAACCTATTTGAAGAAATAATGACTAAAAACTTCCCTAACCTGGTGAAGGAAAAAGACACACAAGTCCAGGAAGCACAGAGAGTCCCAAGCAAGAGGGATACAAAGAAGCCCCCACCAAGACACATCATAATTAAAATGGCAAAGGTTAAAGACAAAGAGGGAATCTTAAAAGCCATGAGAGAAAAGCAGTTAGTTACCTATAAGGGAGCTCCCATTAGACTGTCATCTGATTTCTCAGCAGAAACGTTTCAGGCCAGAAGGGATTGGGCATAAAATATTCAAAGTGATGAAAAGCAAGAACCTACAACCAATGCTACTTTACCCAGTAAAAGCCAAGAGGAACAAGTGAGGAGTATATTGCAACAAATACAGTCTCTGCTGGAGCCTGGCCAAGACATGAAGAAGGACAGAAAACATGCATTTTATAGAAAACAGTGACTTCTATGGATAAATGGTGAATGGAACTAGAGCTTCCAGCTGGGTGGCTCCCAAAACAGCTGGCTTGGAACTCCTAAGAATTCATGGGGGAAAGAGGGGATGGCATGCCCAACCCCAAAGAAAGGCATTCTGTCACCAATGGCCCTGCCAACGACAGAGAAGCAAGGTCAGGGGCCACTGGCCTTCTAAATGCAGCTCCTGGACCCCAAAACCATTAGGAAAGAAGAGAAGACTATCAGCTTGGTTCTCTCTGCACATCATTAAACAATTAGAAAGGGTCCAGATGGAGGGACACGCTCCCCAGTCCTTTCCAGAGTCCACCAGGGAGGGGCGTTCATACCAGTTAGGATGCAGACTGCTGGAAGGCCCAGGACCTTTTGAGTCTGGTGTCTGGAGTGGGGCCCTGGAACTGGCAGGGGCTTCTTGTGCTGCCCTGTGCACTTGGATGTCAGGGCCACCAGCCACAGGAAGAGCAAGGCCTCCCAAGTCTCTTCCCAAAGCAGAAGGCAACCCCCAATGTCCCAGAGCCCAGGGCAGTTGGGGCATGTTATGGCAGAAAGGGATAGTCCCTGTGTGCTCTTGCCGCAGGCTCAGTCTCTGTGGGGCTCTGGGAGGCCCATTGCTGCCGAGGATGGAGGCTCTTGGATGCTGTCACGTGGGAAAAGAACTGGGCATGGGGTAAGCCGTGCTGGACCCCTGCCCTTTCTCACCCACATCATGGCCCCTCTCAAGCTTGGGGAGAACACCCTCCAAGGGATGTGAGCCTGTAAACTCCGGTGAGGCGGGGATGTTTTCCTGCTGAGAAGCCAGGCAGGGCCTGAGGATCTCAAGGACACTGGCCCTTCGTGTTCAGAAATAACATCCCTCATTCCAGGTGGTCACCCTTCAGTGCCACTTGTCATCTGTCCTCAAGCATATGGCAGCATCCAGGCGCCAGTCTCCTGGGCCTTCGAGTTTCTCCTGCCCTCTGCGGGCTTCCTGGGAGGCTCCCCTGGGGTGGGGCGAAGAGGCGCTTCCTCCACCTGATGTGCGTGCATTTCATATTGGAGGGGAAAGCAGGGCCTGGTCAGGGTGCGAGATGTGCAGCTGGGCCGGGGCTCTGGAGGGCCCGCAGGCCTGTGGGCATGGGACTGGGACTCTCAGCGGGTCCACAGGTCCCAGAAGCACTAACCTATTCTGATTCTTACCCAGTGTGCAGGACGGGGTGGCTGGGGGGGGCGGGGCTTGTAGGTTATAGGTCATAGGCCAGAGGCCATGGTACCTGGAAGGCCCTGTACTGGGTCTGTCATGTGGCTTCTCAGCCAGATTGGAGAGGGCTGTTCACGAGGAAGAAACAATAGTGAGGCCAGGAGATCTCCTGCCTCGGGGAGCCCCCACTATGACCCGTAATTACAAGTGATGAAACAGGCCAGGGAGGGTGAGGCAATCTGATAGGTGGGGCTGGATCAGAATGGGCAAGACCCAGCCCCTGAGCCTGCTGCCTCCTCTGGCCGCGCCCAAGAATTCCTCCTGAGATGGGGCAGGACCTGCACAGGGCAGGACCCCAGTGGGACAGCGCCCTGTGCTCTGAATCCCTGTCCTCCCCACTGGGACTGGGGGTCCTGGCAGCTCGGAGACAGCTCAGCTCGGAATTTCAAAGAAGGCCTCTCTCTAAGCAGAGAACTTCAGTGGATGAAAAAGATAATTATGCCAAATATTGCTTAAGCAGAAGGAGCCCACTGCTTCTGTCAGCATTCCAACTATTTTGAAAGCAGGCTTAATGTAGACACTGTCACTTTTTTTCTGAGTCTTAACAACAGAACAAAGGAGAAATGGGCTCCATAGGCCTGCGCCCCCTGAGATCCTGGCAGGGTTGATGGCCCAGTGGGGTCGAGGGGGCCGAGGGGCTGGCCATGGGAAGGAAGACCTCTGCGGGCCACGGTTTCCTAAAAGCTGGAATGTGGACAGTGGAGCTAGCTCCTTTAGGCAGCCCTGGAGACCCTGACGTTAGAAGGCTCTGTTCCTGGAAGAGGCCGTTCCCTGGGCAGGAAACGGACCTGAAGAGGGTGTGCCCTGTCCAGGCCCCGAGGGGGCAGCCAACAGGGGCTGCCACATTAATGAGGCAGAGGGAAACGTCCAAAGATGGGACGCAGGGCCTTGCTTCTCAAGCCCGTGTCTGTCCTGTGATGTCAGGATGGTCCCTCGCGTGGGGTCCCTGCCCCCCAATCCCTCCCTCTTGTCCTTCCCCCATGGGGCCCCAGCCCCTCACTCATCTTCCCCTTCCCTGTTGGATCCCACTGCCCCCGACCCTAATCCTTTCCCCACGGGGTCCTGGCCCCCTGACACTCCGCTCCCCCACAGGCTTCCACCTGTCCCACAAGGTCACCAGCGTGGTCCCTGAGAGTGTATTGCTCATCGTGCTGGGCCTTGTGCTAGGCGGCATCGTCTGGGCAGCCGACCACATCGCATCCTTCACACTCACGCCCACCGTCTTCTTCTTCTACCTGCTGCCGCCCATCGTGTTGGACGCCGGCTACTTCATGCCCAACCGGCTCTTCTTTGGCAACCTGGGCACCATCCTGCTGTACGCTGTCATCGGCACCGTGTGGAACGCGGCCACCACTGGCCTTTCTCTCTACGGCGTCTTCCTGAGTGGCCTGATGGGTGAGCAGGCACCCCCATCCACCAGGTGGATTCTGTAGGGTGGGCACCATCGGGGTGGGCTTTGCAGGGTAGACACCACAGGGTGGGCTCTGCTGGGCAGCCTCTGGGCAGCCCTGTTTAAGAAAGCTCAGGGTGCAGAACACAGACCTTAACAATGGTGTTTCTGGCCAGTGAGAAAGGTCACTGGTGGGCCCACCAAACCCCCTTGGTTTGTTTAAAGTAAGGTTCAGTTCATAAATAGCTGTTCCAGCATCCCCAGGCCAAGGCATGTGTTCTGCCTGGGAATGGATTCCGGTTGGACCAGGGAGGCTAGTGAGCTGGGCAGGTGGGAACAGCCCAGCTGCTGTCCCTCCCCCTTGGCAGAGAGAGGCGGTCTAGCCCCACTCCCCTGTCACCCAGCCCCCAGGGACAAAGAGGAGGAGGCCCCTCTGGCAGAGGCCTACATCCAAGCCACACAGCCCAAGTAAACATGCACCTAATCAGAACATTTGGGTGTCCTTTCTGCATAAACCACGGAGAAAAGGCCACACCTTTTCACATGCACACAAAGCTACTCCCTTGCCATGTTTTCTGCAGTTCGGTTACTTAACTCAGCCCTGGCGGACATGCAAGGTTCACCCCACCCACCTCCGGGTTGGTCATTATCTACCTGAGAAACTGGAGCGGGCGAGGCCAGGGGTTCACCTGAGGCCCTGCACCGGTGTGCCTCTGGGTTGCCACGGCTGCCCCTGCTGCATCACGAGTCTGCAGGCTTGCCGTCGGCACTGGGGTAATCAGGGCGGTGAGACAGTGGGTGTCGGCACCCACAGGCCTGCTTCAGCGCCCGGCCCCACCTCACACACTTTTTCCACTGGAACCAGTCTCACGGGGATGAGCCCAGATTAGCGATTTCCCATCGGATTGAAGGAAGAGCCTTGTACCTGCCTCCCATGTGGCTCAAGACCTTTAAATCCTAGTGACAGAGGTGATGCATTGAGACAGAGGGACCGAAGTTCCCCTGATGAGAACAGCCACCTCACCCAGCACATGTGTCACCTTGGAACTTTGTCCGTACCCCATGGGGAGCACACAGCTTCCCTCGAGCCCCCCACTGTTGGCGCCACCCACCAGGCCTACCCCAGAGAGACCTCTCAAGGGTGACATGGTGTTACACTCACCTAGAAGCTGCAGGACCACAAGGTGTGATCGTTTACATTTGTTGGCGATGCCTTTAGGTAGTCAGGACATACCTAAGACGACGTCGCCATCTCTGGCTGCTGGCCCCAGGGGAAAGTCTCAGGGTTTAGAGCAGGGACACATGTGACTGGCACCCCTGGACACAGCTGGTTGGGCTGAGCATCAGGCCAGGTCATAGAGCAGAGCAGTGCCCAGGGTCAACAGGTCTGTTCTGTTCCTGAGTAAACAGAGCTGGGAGTCAGCGGGGCTAGCGGGGCATGGATCCATCTGTGCAGACCAGTGGCTCGGAGCCCGAATCAACCCTCTGAGGAAGGGTCAGCCTGGGCATCCTGGGTCGCTGTCCACGGGAGCCAGCTCAGGGGCAGGACCTACAGAAGCTCCCAGCGGTTGGAGAGGCCCCCATAGGTGGGCAAAGCCACGGGTCTTCTTGCCTGAGGTAGAGAGAGGGGCTAGAATGTGCAGTTTGGCGGCCATGAGCCCACAGTCTAGTCCACAGCTGTCCTAGCAGGGTCAGTGCTTCTAGCCCCAGCTTGCAGCCTCCTTGGAAGGGCTGGCTTCTAGAATGCACCTCTGGGTTGGCCAGTGTCCTCCACAACTTGAGGCTGATGTTCAGGGAAGCTTTTAAAGATCAATGGGCCTGGACAGAGAATGTGTGTCAGGAAGCCCCTGTTGTTTGAACCCAAGCAGGACTGTGTTCTCACATTTGCCCACCAACAGTGCCTGGGGTGGAAAAGCAAAACCTGTGATCCCCATTCCAAATGGGGCATTTTAAACTCACTGGAAGCTCGTTCTTTTAATACCGGTCACTTCCTCAGAACACTAGGACATTGATGCCAGGAGTGGGGCCGTAGGAGCTCCCAGGAAACTTCCTCTGTGGTCAGACCCCTCTGCAGAAACCACCTTTTCTGAGGGCACCCTGGGGGCATGGCTGGGCCCTGAGGAAGAGCTGGGCTCCTGCAGGCGCCCCTGTCCTGGGACTCGGGGTAGCATCCAGCCCATGTGCACTCAGGCTCGCCCGCCCTCCCTCCATCTTCCCTGCCTTGTAGATGGGTCTCTTCCTGCTGTCAAGGCCTGACTGGCTCTTGGGCCCCTGCGGTCCACTCGGACTGGGGAGGGGACTCAACGCCAATAAGGCAGCAAGGAGGCCCACAGCCAAGGTCCTCCTCCAACCAAGCCCGGATGAGGGCAGGCCTGACACCTGGGCTGAGATGGACAGATATCCACATGCACCTCCCTGAGGTTGCGGGTTTGTCACTGGGAAACCGGGTCAGCACGTGACATGTTGGTGATCTGGGACCTGAGATAACTTTGAGAGGATTGCAAAGGGTGAAAGTGCACTTCAGCACCACCTCCCCACCCAAAGGTGCCCAGGAATCCTCTGGGCAGGGGCCGTGCAGCAGAAGGAAGCAGGGGCTGGGCTCCACATGAACCTGTTCCTTCCAGAGCTTCCTCCCTCACCCCAGCCCCTGCTTCTCCCCTCCCAGCACCCCCAAATGTGTCATCCATCTCCCTCTTCTCTCCCTCATTTCCTTGCAGCCACTCACGTTAGGGGTGTTTGGGGTTTCCCAAGGGCAGTCATGGTACCCAGGGTCCTCGGAGGCCTGCCCCACCAACTCACCTCCCCTTAGGCCAGTCCTGGTTGTTCCAGTCATGGCTGAGACATCATTTCCCTGGGAGGCCTTCTCTCACCCAGTCAAGTCCTCTGATGCCTTCCCGGCACCTACGACCCTGAATCTGTACTCTTGCTGACCTAGGCTGCAAACTCCCCAGGGCCGGGGTCTGATTGCATGTCTCCTAGCCATGCAGTCAGATACCCTCATCTGCCTGCAATGGGCTTCCCAGTGAGCTGGCCAGGAGGGGTCATCCAGGCCTAAGGGGAGATGAGGAAGAGAACCAGGGCAGTCAGTCTCCTGTGGATGGGCTGGGGTGCCCTGCCTTTCCTGAAGGACTATGGGAGCCCCTGAGGAAGGCCAGTAGTCTGACTTGGGTTCCCACACCAGCCAGCCTGAGCCCTGAGAGCCAGAGTCCCCAACCCGGAGGTTCCCGGTCCGGCAGTCACCAGGCCAACAGCCCGAGGCAGCCCTGGAAAGGCCAAGGATATGCTCCTGCCTCTGCTCCCCACAGCCCCTCTTCTCTCCCAGGTCCTGGTGGCCAGCGGACGCCGCAGGGGCCCTCACCTACGCAGCTCTCTAAGGCTCTCCCTGATGCCCCGCTTGTCTCCCAGGACACCTGGAGATTGGGCTGTTGGATTTCCTCCTGTTCGGCAGCCTGATCGCTGCCGTGGACCCGGTGGCCGTCCTGGCGGTGTTCGAGGAGGTTCATGTCAACGAGGTCCTGTTCATCATTGTCTTCGGGGAGTCACTGCTGAATGATGCTGTCACTGTGGTGAGAGAGCGGGGGCAGGTCCTGGACTTGGCACAGAGCGTTCGAACCTGTTGGTGGGGGGAACCATATTTACTGTGCTGGAAAACGCAGACCCCCTCTCCCAACCCCCAGGCATCACCACTGTCCCTCAGCGCATTCAGCACAGGGAGAGCCTTGCTGAGGTCACCTCAAGAGCCCGGGTCTCCTTGTTGGCCCCAACAGCCTAAAGGCTTCCAGGTTAAACAGCCTCCCCCAGGCCAGTCCCTTTTACAGGGGCCTTTTCCTCCACGCCCTCCTAACTCTGAATGACTGGCTGTTTTAATCTCGTTTCTTCATTTGTTCTTTCACAGTCCTTAGCACCCCCCACCCCACACGCTTCATTCCTTCATGGGTGACGATTTCACTGTTGAAATGCCCTGCTCTCTGTTCCCAGAGCAGAGGGTCTTTAAATCTGGGTCTACAGTTGGTGCCCTCCTTCCTGATTTTCCGAATAGCATCAGTAAGTAAACAAATACAATCTCACTGGAATTAGGGAGAGGGATCGGCTAGCGCTGACAGCGTGTCCAGGAACGGAGTTTTTCCCTCAAGGAGGTGGCACCAGGGAACTTGGCAGGGTCCCCAGGTTGGCAGGGGCTGGAGGCCAAGTTAACACTATGGGAAGTGAATAGAAGATTCTTGAAACGTGAGGAATTGTCTCAGCATTGTGGCCATCATGAAGTTTTCAAAACCCAGTCCCAAGTTGAGCCATGAGCTCCCTGGAAGTGAATGTGTCTCTGAGCAGACTCTAGGCCAGGCTGCGCGCCCCGCCGTCCACCACCTCGGCCCACAGACCGCAGACACCGTGGGACCTGGAGTTCCCTCTTTGCTCTAAAAGTGCGTGTGGCTTCTCTAAGAAATTCTTGTCCCTGATGTCGCTTCAGGGTTCAGGAGATTGAGGAACCTAAGGGGAGATTGCACCAGTTTCCTTATGTGGCGGGTGAGATAGTCTCCAGGGAATTGAAAGCAATTGGAGACTTGATCAGAAATGCAGTGCGCGCCCCTTCAAGGCCGGGGCTCCTCTGTCCTGAGGCTCTGTGTCTCTGTGGACGCATGAACTCCTGCGGAGCCCCAGGGTGTTCTCCACTTCTCTCCTACACGAGGCCCCATCTTCCCTCCCGCGCGGGTTTTCACGAAGAAGCTGGGCAAGCAATGGTCTGGTTCCCGATGACCTTCACGTGCGTGCACCCCATCTGTGTGCACAGCACCTATGTTTCTCCTTTCGCAAATACAACTTTATTCACCCACTCCTTGGGAGTCCTGGGGAGCACAGACTTGAGGGCACAGAGATAAGTCTCCTCCCGAGGGGCCTGCAGCCCACCCAGGGCTGCACCTCGGCTTCCTTGGGGTGGAGCCTGGGGCATCGTTCAGGAGTGCTCAGGCTCAGAAAACACAGCTGTCTCTACAACTGAGGCCGAGGATAAGGTTTCTGGGTGTTTCATCTCAACGTCTTGGTGGGATAAGGTTTAAACATCAACATGCAAAGATGCCAGGGGGTGTGATCCCACATCGGGGGGCAGCATAACAGCGAAGTCACTGAAGATGAAACCGAGTTTGTCTTGGACAATGAAATTGAGAATTGCACGCAGTGGGTTAGCTTTGTGGCCACCCCTGTTTTGTCCAGAGTAGGGAAGTGCCATGTTTGCTCCTGAAGGTTCCAGTTCCTTTCAGAATGTTCTGCCTCCCAGACCCCACCTGCTGGCTCACCTTTGGCCTTCTTTCTATTGACCGTTACTGCCCTGTGATAATGTTCCTGCCAGCAGTTTTCAGGTTGCAAAATAGATGGCTGCCACAGGCTCCTCTCTTGAGCTCCAAGTCCCGCAAGGCTTGGGGCCTAAGACAGGGAGGGGGTCAGTGCTGGTGGAGGGCTGACCCCATGTCTGGTTTGCCTCTCTGTCCCCCAGGTCCTGTACAACGTGTTTGAATCTTTCGTGAACCTGGGTGGTGACAAGGTGACTGGCGTGGATTGCTTGAAAGGCGTAGGTGTGTGGTTGGGGGATCCGTGCGTCAGGGGAATGCCAGGGCTGCACCCCCTTCTCCAGAATGCAGGCCCGCTTCTTGGCAGTGTGTCTGCGGACTGCGGAGCCGGGCTGGGCCCGGTTTGGGCCCAAGGTCTGCCCCTGGGACCCATGGTCTGACAGTCCTTTCTGGCCCCGGTGTGTTTCACAAACACAATTTCACTGGGCTCCAGCCACCCTGGGAAGCCCAAGGGTCATTGCCCCGTTAGACCCACAGTGATATCAGGTTGGGGGATGTGGGTCCTGGTGCCCTGCGAGTCCTAGATGTTTCTCTGGGCAGGGATAATGGCAGCCTGGCTGTGCCTGTGGGTGTGGGGCTGGGTCCTTGCTGCGAACCCACGCCGGAGGGCCACTTGTCACAATGCTCTCTCTGATGTGGACGGGGAGCTGGGCCTCCCGTGGGCCACAGGTCTGCCCCCTCCCCAGCTTCCCACAATGAGGCTGGAGGAGGCCAGGCCTCTCTTCCAGAGAATGGGCCTCTTATTTGCTGAGCTGTTGGCGCCTCTGTTGGGGGGGTTACCAGGCAACTGCCATGAGGAATGGCCTGGAAGGAAGGCCAGCCTGACAGGCCTGGCCCACGCCACATGGGTCAGGCCATGCTGAGGCCACAAAGGGCCATTCAGGAAGCCCAGCGTTGCATCCTTGCCCTTTACAGTGTCCTTCTTCGTGGTGAGCCTGGGGGGCACGCTGGTGGGGGTCTTGTTCGCCTTCCTGCTCTCGCTCGTGACCCGCTTCACCAAGCACGTGCGCATCATCGAGCCCGGCTTTGTGTTCGTCATCTCTTACCTGTCCTACCTCACCTCTGAGATGCTGTCCCTGTCGTCCATCCTGGCGTAAGTCCTCCCTTGCTCACGTGGGCCCCAGAGCCCAGAGCACACCCTGGCGGCCCTGCTGAGTGGGGTGGCTGTGGAGCATGAGGGCTGTTTAAACCAGGGAGCGGGACCCGCCCAGAGGAGGGGGAGGCAGGGGTGGTGCCTTTGCTCCCCCAGCCCTGGAGGTGGCACAGCCTGTCGAGGTGCCTTCTCCAGCCCACTGTCTCCCTGGCCCACTTCCCAAGCTGGGTGGAACGTCGCCGTGGGGGCGAAGAATTTGATCTGTTTAGCTTTTTAAACAGGGAGTTGCTGTTTTGCTGCAACTGTCCCCGCTGCAGGCCCACTCTGGGCCTGAGGGGAGGGGCTTTGTGTTCCTGGCCCACACCCCGCCTCCCTCCCAGGCCTGCTCCGTGCCTCCCCACTTCGAGCCAGTCCGCCTGGCTTGGACAGAACCAGGCAGCTTGCTCTGTTGGCTCAGGATTCAGGTCCCAGAGGCTCATGATCCGATAGCGGTGATGTTGCCCTGGTCCCGGCTCAGGTTGCTGAACCCCCAGTAGGAACCCTGAGCTCACAGAGAGAAGGGTTGTCCACTGAGTGGACATTTGTCCAGAACATAGAGGCCCTGAGGTGCCACCGGGGGACAGCAGGTGCTGGGCCTTGGGAATGGCCCCACAGGGTCCAGCGGGAGCCCCACAGCTTGTTGTAACCCCCCACCCAGCATCACCTTCTGCGGCATCTGCTGTCAGAAGTACGTGAAGGCCAACATCTCGGAGCAGTCCTCCACCACCGTGCGCTACACCATGAAGATGCTGGCGAGCGGGGCTGAGACCATCATCTTCATGTTTCTGGGCATCTCGGCGGTGGACCCCCAGATCTGGAGGTGGAACACAGCCTTCGTGCTTCTGACACTGGTCTTCATCTCTGTGTACCGAGCCATTGGTGAGGGCATGGGGGATGGGCAGTGGGGTGTGACGGGGACCATGTGGGCATGGGGGAACCATGAGTGATGAGGGGAAATGGGGAAGCATGGGAGATGGCGGGGGGCAATGGGGATAGGGCACAAGGGGGGATAATGGGGCTGAGGTAATGGGGAATGGGCACTATGGAGGATGACGGGGAGATGGCAAGAGGGCAGTGCGGGGACAATGGCAGGTTGACACAGGGACTGGCTGTGGGGAGTCTGTGGGAACCAGGGAGTTGACATTCACCCCCAGCCTAGCGAAGGGGAGGTTCAGGTGCCCCGGGGGAGCCTCAGACAGATGGTCAGTAGTCTTCGGTGAAGGCCCAGGCCTTCTCTTGGCCTCACCACAGTGATTCTAAGGTAGGACAGCTGCGGTCAGCGTGGAAGGCTCCCGAACCCAGGGGAGCCCATCTGGTTCCCCAGGGACTAATTTGGACTCGACAGAATGACTCGGGGACAGTGCAGTCACTGAGGAAATGGACCATGACATGTGTGAGGCTGCAGCCCCCATTGCCGCCCCCCAGAACTTGTCACCATCCTTGGCGTGTGCTGCCTTGGGGACCTTGATGGGGGCCCAAGGGGTGAAAGGCTTCCAGTGATCGCACCCACACCTCCCCTGGTCCCTGGGGACTAAGGGCTCCAGGGAGCAGATGCCATGGCGGGGTGGGGTCAAGCACTGGCTGGCCTTTGGTCCTGGAGCTGCCTGAGGCAACAGGAGGCAAGGCCTCGGCCAGCACGGCCTTAGCCCTGCGGAGACCTGAGACCAGCAGAGCTGCTCAGCAGCCAGCACCTCAGACCTGAAGTGTTCAGAGTGCCCACAGAGAGAGGCATGGTTCCCAAGTGGAACGAGGGGCGGGGGTGAGCAGGGCCATAACGTGGAATTGTCACCATCTCCTATGCTAGAGGCTGCTGTCACTTGTCACTGCCTTCCGTCTTGAGAGGGAATTCTTAAGTGCCACCTTTCAAGGGCAGTGGCTGCCAGGGAGGGCGACAGCGGGCGCAGGGCCCTCTGTGGCAGCTGAGCGTGGGCCTGGCCCCCACAGGTGTTGTCCTGCAGACCTGGATCCTGAACCGGTACCGCATGGTGCAGCTGGAGATCATAGACCAGGTGGTCATGTGCTACGGCGGCCTGCGCGGGGCTGTGGCTTTTGCCCTGGTGGTCCTTCTGGATGAGGACAAGGTCAAGGAGAAGAAACTGTTTGTCAGCACCACCATCATCGTCATCTACTTCACCGTCATCTTCCAGGTAGCCTCCGCGCCCTGGACCGGCCAGGCCGCGCTGTCCTCCTGGCAGCCCTCCGCACTCCCGGGTCTGCCGGCCGCAGCGGGCGGGCCGCGCTGTTGCCGTGCTCTCCGGAGGGCCTTTCTGAGCTCCGGGCCCTAATTAGATTGTATAATTTTAGTAACTAGGAGCTGTTTTGTAGGTTTTCATGTGGCCCCACAGGGGACACAGCACAATTTGGCTTAAAAATGTCCTTCGTGAGCTGTCACTGGTTGAGAGAGCCCCAGTTTGTGTTTTATCGCCCCACTGGCCTTGCTGTAGGCTCATCTGAGGAGCTGATTTCGGGCCCTCAGGAGGTGCCAGGGCATCCGCAGGGCTGTCGTGGAGGGTCCTCTCTGCAGGGAAGCTCACAAACCTGCCCGGTCCCTGGATAAGGGTGGCCCGCTTCACCCGCTGTGGGTTGGGTGGGTCGGGTGTGGTTTGCACACTGGGAGCCTGCCGGGCTGGATCGCGGTGCTGTGGGGCCTGCCCTGGCTGTTAGAGTCAGTGTGCCCCCGCCTCCGTCTCCCAGGGCCTGACCATCAAGCCCCTGGTGCAGTGGCTGAAGGTGAAGAGGAGCGAACACCATGAGCCCAAACTCAACGAGAAGCTGCATGGCCGGGTACGGGGGTGGGGGAAGGGAGGCAGAGGGCCAGGGGAGCGGAGAGGGCTGGGGCGGAAGGGAGGATGTGGGGAGGAGCATAGGGAGGGCCATCAAGTGACACTGACCCTTCTGTCTGTTCTGGAAAGGCTTTCGACCACATCCTCTCGGCCATTGAGGACATATCAGGGCAAATCGGACACAATTATCTCAGAGACAAGTAAGTGGCTGGTGTGGCCCCTGGCTGGATGAGAGGGGAAGCTTGGGAGGCACTTTTGCCTCAGTTGTTCGTTTCCCTGCCCCCTCCGCCATCCAATGACTGACTATAGACCTTCCAGGGAAGGGGAATGCTGCCACCCTGACCCCACAAAACTCTAATTACGAAGAGCACTGCACCCAAAGGAGCCAAAAGGTCCAGGTTCCCCTTCTCCCCCAGCAGCCCCTCCTGCCTGGTGTTCCCCCTCCCTCAATGCACTGAGCCTCTCTGGAAAGTTCCCCTTCGAGGCTGATCCAGGCACTTCTTCCTCTGACCCAAACCACTGGTCACTGTTCGAATTGTGCTGGGTTTAAAAAACTATTTCTGGGCAGCTTGATTCTCTGAGTGTGAGAGCTGAGGGGAGGGGCAGGTCTCCTCCCCTGACCTGTGCCTCCTGCAGGTGTGACGTGCCCCACGCTGTCCTCAGCCCACCTTTCTGGAGGGTTATGTAGTCACTTGGAAAACTGTCTGCGATATCAGATTAAATGAGAAAACAGAACCCACAATTTTATGCACATTCTTATAACAATTGTCATCAGATAGGAAGGTAGGAACAAAGTACAGAGTTGTGAAACAGGTATGATTGTGGTTTCTTGCTTTTCTTTTAAAACTTGCCTTTGTGGTTGTTATAAATAGTACATAAAAATTCAGTAGGAGAAAAGGGGGCCTTCTGTGTCTACCCAGCTCTGGGTGACCATGTTTGGCAAGTCTGGGTAGTGGGTGGGGGTACCCTGCCCTGTCGTCCCAGGGCCTCGCCCACTGCCCTGCAGGTACTGACCTTGTCTGGTTCCATCCCCCAGGTGGTCCAATTTTGATAGGAAATTCCTCAGCAAAATCCTTATGAGGAGGTCGGCCCAAAAGTCGCGAGATCGAATTCTTAATGTTTTCCATGAGCTCAACTTGAAGGACGCCATCAGCTATGTGGCCGAGGTACGAGACATTGCACGTGTTCTGTGTCGGAGGTGGGGCCTGACCCAGGACCCAGACATGGGGTGTGGGCAGCCCCTGGGCTCCTCCTTACTTAAGGCCACGGGGTGGGTGGGGAGGCAGTTGCAGGCAGCACCATGCTGTTCTTTTATTTTATTTTATTTAGTTATTTTTAGAGAGAGAGGAAGGGAGAGAGAGGGAGAGAAACGTCAATGTGTGGTTGCCTCACATACGCCCCCACTGGGGACCTGGCCCGAAACCCAGGGATGTGCCCTAGACTGGGAATCGAACTGGCAACCTTTTGGTTTGCAGCCTGCACTCAATCCACTGAGCTATATTAGCCAGGGCACCATGCTGTTCTTGATGGCCCACCTGCTAGTGTACATGAAGCTCATGAGTACTCCAATACCCCCAGGAAAGGGTCACGTCACAGCTCCCTCTCACCGGAGGCTGAGGCATAGAAGCCTCCCCCATCACTCTATAGGACACTGTGGTGCTGGTGGATCTGACCTCTGAGGCCAGGTAGGGGGTTATGGGACCATCATGGCTCTCAACACATGTG
Source organism: Carollia perspicillata (assembly GCA_004027735.1). Classification (NCBI taxonomy): domain Eukaryota; kingdom Metazoa; phylum Chordata; class Mammalia; order Chiroptera; family Phyllostomidae; genus Carollia; species Carollia perspicillata. The sequence continues at coordinate 46,014 of PVKM010000916.1, read as the reverse complement.
CACACATGTGCACATACATACAAACATGTGCACACACGGGGAGACAGCAAGGATGTCTTCTCGAGTCCCACAGGGTGAGCATGGAACACACCTGTGGGCAGGCTGTGGTTCTGAAGTGGCTTCCTCAGCATCCCCTCATCCCCCGCAGGGAGCAGGACTCACCTGCATTCAGATTCCCGGCCTTCTCCGAGTAAATGCGTCCCACCCCAGGCTTCTGTGAGAGCTCTCCACCCCCATGCATCCAGGGTGCGGCACTGATGAGCAGGGCTCAGGGAGCATGTGGGTGGATAAGGGACAGGCCTGCCGTGTGGGCTGCATGGTGACACCCAGGATCTCTGTTTCTGACGCCACCTCCCAAGCAGCAGTTTCCAGTCACTCACAGTCGGGCCACAAGCCATGGTGGGTCTCAGGTCTAACTCCAGCCCTCATGGAACACGCAGCCCAGCTGGCCTCTTCTCCAGTGGCCACACCCCTCCTTCCTGGCAGTGCGTTCTAGCTGTTGCACACGTGTGATCACCACATGGCCATCACATTGATCACTAGGCCACCCCTGCCATATGCACGTCTCCACGCATGCCCCAAGTCCGAAGGTCACCTGGTGCCTTGCACAGGCCTGGGTCGAGGCAGGGCCTGCGCTTGCTTCTTTCCCGCCCCCAGTGTATGACTTGTAACAGTGACTTCCAGGCCATCCCACATGGCCCTGCTGGGCACTGCTGCCCCCAGTGACACTCAATATTCCCAGCAGCAGGTTCACTTTCGACCCCTGACCAGGCCTCCTCTGAGGAGCTCTGACTAGGCAATCCCAGCCTTCCCTCTGATCCCCCGGAACCTGCAGATGTCATGCCTTCCCTCTGTCCGTTCTCGTGCCAGCTGAGGTCTGTGCGGAGCCTGATGAGCTGGGAATCTCAGCAAACCCTGTGGCCTCAACACCGAGGTGCAGTGAGGCAGCTGGGAGCGTCTGTTCAGAGGGAAAATGACTGCTGTCTCCGCAGGGCTCCTGTACCCCACACACGCCAGTCACACCGATGCCCAGGTTGCTCAGAGGGACCCGGTGCTCCTGGCGGAGGAGCTGGGGGCCATGGGGAGATGAGGAGAGGGCTCCTCAACCATCCCCTGAGCCAGGGCCAGGCCAGCCCCGTTCCACAGAAACCCCAAACCACAGGCTCCAGACTCCCAGCTGCCATGTGGGCAACACAGTCTCCTGGCAAGGTCCCCAGCCTCACCTCTACCTGCACTCCCCACATCCAGTGTCCCAACTCCTGACTGTGCCCGTGGGCTCCTCCCGGGTTGGGCCTGTTCAGACAGCACCAGGGTGTGGCCTGTGTACCTTGTTGTCTGCTCCCAGCAGGTCATTCCCACTCAGGCACCGTCCCCAGCTCCAAACCCCTCCTCTCAGGGGTACTGCCAGCTCATGGCCCAGGCCCCACCAATAGGAACCAGGCTGTGACTTTTGTTCCTGTCAGGCTCTGCTCTGTAAGGTCTCAATCTGAAGGTACGATTCCAGAGGGTTCCCTCCATGGACAAATGAGGACAGCTAGTGTGGGCCCCCAGTGGAGGCAGGGGTCACCTTCCTAATCCCGTCATGCTTTCCCAACACCTCCCCCGCGCACAGTGCCCAGGGAGGTGCTGTGTCCTTCACACGCAGTTGCATCGTCACTTTCTTCTTCCATCACAACGGCTGACTCACCACTTCTTAGCCCAAGCAAGGCCTTGGCTGTGGCCTCTGAAATCTTGGCTCTCCGGGCGGAGAGGTGTCCTGGATCCAGGAATAGTGCGACGTGGCCCCAGCGCTTCGGGCTTCTCTGGACTCTGTCCAAGTGCCTGGGCGGGCCTGGGTGCTCCCTGTCCTCGCTTATGCAGGCTGCCCCCTCACAGGGAGAGCGCCGCGGGTCCCTGGCCTTCATCCGCTCCCCCAGCACTGACAACGTGGTCAACGTCGACTTCAGCACGCCACGCCCGTCCACTGTGGAGGCCTCTGTCTCCTACCTGCTGTACGTGCCTGAGTTCACCCAGGCTTCTCCCTGGGAGAGGCCACCCCTCACCAGGGCACCTCTCACCATGCCCCTGGGGGCTGCTGTTGTGGGGGGCGGTACTCCCTGCCCAGCACTTCCCAGGCCCTCCTGATCACAGCCACACCAGGGACAGACACCAGCCAATGGGCATCTTGGGGCAACTAAGAGGTGTAAAAGAGGCAAGTGGAGGCCCCCAGCTTGAACACTATGGGGGGTGGCCGAGAGTGTGCAGAGGGGCATGGAAACAGGTAGGTGCCAGGTGTTCCCCTGCACAAATTCACTGCTATTATCTGGTCAGCGGGTTAGCGTTGGCAGGGTGGGGGCAGGGGGTGGTCAGGAAAGCCTGGCAGCGGATTTGGGGCCAGAGCCTCCTGCCTTGTCTGGAGCAGCTGCTTGGCTGGGGCTTGCAGGCAGCGGAAGGCTGTTCCTGGCCTTATCAGCCAGGGTCCGGGTGCTGGGGAGGGGCAGTGGGCGTGCGGGCCCACAGCTGGGGCTTTAGTGTGGCTGTGGGAAATGCACACAGGTAAGGTCAGCCTTCAATGGGAGGCTTTGTAGGCGTCGGTCAGACCAAAACCCCCAGGGAGAGGACTCCCAGGACCAGCCTTCTGGGCAGTGGCTGGTGCCCAGGCCAGAGGGCACACAGGAGCAAGAGGGCAGGGGGGAGAGTGACAGAGCTCTCAGACACCCCACGTGGTCCCCTGTAGGAGGGAAAACGTTAGTGCGGTGCGCCTGGACATGCAGTCCCTGGAGCAGAGGAGGAGGAGCATCCGTGACACAGAGGACATGGTCACTCACCACACACTGCAGCAGTACCTGTACAAGCCCCGGCAGGAGGTGAGCTTGCCAGGCAGTGGGGGTGTCTCCCCAGAAGCTCTCAGGATCCCAACCAGAGAGAGAGCCTTGGGTGGGGGCACAGGCCCCCTTTCCTCTCCCTAGAATGAAGGGGGAATCCTTGCCTTAGGGAAGAAGCCCCTCAGGCTGGAGGGTCAGGGCTCAGCCTACCAGCTGGGGGTCCCGGGGCTCTAGAGTCCTGTGCGTCTGTCTGGTCATATTTGCAGGGAGCCTGCCCTGGGGCTGCATGGGGGCAGTGATATTGGGGTGCCTCCAGCTCTTCAGGCCACCACCAGCTGTGACTGTCCCTGTCACCTCTCCCCTTCCCCAGTACAAACATCTCTACAGTCGACATGAGCTAACTCCAGAGGAAGACGAGAAGCAGGACAAAGAGATCTTCCACAGGACCATGAGGAAGCGCCTGGAGTCCTTCAAGTCGACCAAGTTGGGCATCAACCAGAACAAGAAGGCGTCCAAACTGTACAAGCGAGAGCGTGCCCAGAAGCGGGTGAGGGTGCTGAGCGAGGGACCGTGGGGCAAGGGGGGCCTTGGGTTTGGGGTGGGAGGCGGGGGTACAGTGTGAAGGCAGGTGTGGGCGGTTAAGGCCACTGTGGGACCATGCTGGCCAGTGATGGAACCAGCGAGGTATGCCCTTCAGGGACAGGCCTGCACAGGGAGGGGATCTGGGCTGCGGACCAGTGGGGTCTCCCAAGGACCATCTGCCATCAGGGACCCAGGGCTGCCTTATTTTTACCTGTAAGTGGTTTTTTCCTGTTTTTCAGAGAAACAGCAGCATTCCGAATGGCAAACTGCCAATGGAGAGCCCCATACACAATTTCACCATTAAGGAAAAAGGTACCAACTGGGGCCACAGCAGAAATGCTTGTCAGCAGGAAGTCAGGGACATGGGCAAAGGGTGAGGCAGGGTGCAGAGGGCCGTCCTTAGAGGGAGACCCTGCTCCCAACGCCCAGGACCCTGCATGGCAGGCTGCTGTCCTGCCTCTCGGAGTGGCAGTGATGGCAGCCCTCAGGGCATGCTGGGAGCGCTGGGTCAGGGCCTTCCATGTGCCCAGCCCACTTCCCTTGTGCTGCCCTTCCTCTGCCACCAGATTTGGAACTTTCAGACCCGGAGGAGACCCCCAACTACGATGATGAAGAGATGAGTGGGGGGATTGAGTTCCTGGCGAGTGTCACAAGGGATACAGCGACAGACTCCCCCTCAGGTGAGGGGAGAGGAGTGCATTCAGAAGCGAGTGCAGTCGTTGGACAGGGCCAGTGGGACCGGGGAGGTCTCTGCTCTGAGAGAAGGGAGCTGTCACCTGTCCTGCCCATGGTGTGGGGAAGGAGAGCATGGGGTGGAGGGCCTCAAGCCCCAAAGGCACATGACCCTGACCTTCTAGGTGACCTCCAGGTGATGGCTGCAGGACGCAATGGTATCTGACCCCTGGGTACCACCCTCCATCTTGCCATTCTGGGTATACCTGGGAAGCTGATCAGCCACTGCCCTTTCTCCTAGGAATTGACAACCCTGTGTTCTCCCCGGATGAGGACCTGAGCATCCTGTCCAGGGTGCCACCCTGGCAGTCTCCCGGGGAGACAGTGGTGCCCTCCCAGAGGGCCCGTGTGCAGATCCCCCAATCTCCGGGCAACTTCCACCGCCTGGCTCCCTTCCGCCTCAGCAACAAGTCTGTGGACTCCTTCCTGATGGCCGAAGGCCCCAAGGAGCAGCCCCACACCACTCTGCCTGAGTCCACGCACATGTAACTTGCTCCTCACCCCCCCCGAGTCCCTAACACCTGCTCTCTCCTCAGCTCCTCTCCCCAGGCATCTGCCTCTCTCTTGGCCCTGGACCTGAACCTCTGCAGACTTTCTCCAGCAGCTGCTCTTCCTCTTGCTAAGCCTGTTCCCACAAGCCTCTTGTTCTGGTTGAACCTTTCATAGGAGACGATCAGAGTCTCTGCTTCTTCAGCTGAGATGCCAGGATCCAGAGCTGTTTGGGCATTTGACTGTTTTAGCTTACTGGTTAGAATTTACTTAGATTGCCAGTTTGATCACTAACTACTCTAAGTTTTTAACCCATGCAGCAAGCTCATGAATCTCAGTTATGAGCTCAGAGATGACTGGGCATGGGCTGGGCTGGGCTGGGGTGCCGTGTGGACAGGGAACATCTATTTGTCTCCCTCAAGGCCCTGGGGCCCCAGGGGAAGACTACAGGACAGAAGTGAGTCCAGGAAAGAAGCAGCTGTTCCCTTTCACCCTCATCCAGAGAGGAGCGCCTACTGAAAGGTGGCCTGGTCCTTTGCCCTCCGCCCTCGCCCACCACCCTCTCCCTGCCTTCTCCCTTCCTGTCCTGATCAGGGAGGGCACGCCCACCAGGACGGGAAGGGAGAAGGCAAGGAGAGGGTGGTCGGCGAGGGCGGAGGGCAAAGGACCAGGCTGCTTTTCAATAGGTGCTGCAGCGGTGATATTGCTGGGTCCCAGAAGGTGCTGTCCCCACTTAGCCTCCTACAGGGAAGGGATTCAGCCCCCTTGGGCAGGGTTTTGGGCTTGGCACGTTTACCTTGAGTGTTTGTGGGAACATGGGAGGAAATGGAAAACAAGACTTTCCTCAGCACAGGTGGGACAGACTCACTCATGGGAGTTTCACCTGTTTTTCTCTCCTGTGGACACTTGGAGAGAGGTGGTTATCAGTCCCCCTGGGAGGACTTCATCCAGGGCGGGGAAGTGGTTTCTTGGTACACGAGCTGGCCTTTCTCTGGACGTTTCTGGGACTAGAAGTGGCAGTGCACAGTGAAGCGTCTTGCACAGTTCCACTTGATGTCCTCCCTGGCTTGTGGGCAGGACCCCGCGGTGCTTCTGTGTCCTCGTCTCCCCCCGGCTTCCTCCCTCCTGCGGTCTTCTCCTTGAACATCCTGGATCTCAGCGCTGGGCTCTGTATGGCGGTGGGCAGAAGGGGGCACATGTGGAAGGTCTTCAGAGTCAGGGTTTTATCTGACCCTGTCACTGGGGTGGGACCCTGGTGGTCACATAGCCAGGTTGTGACCTGCAAGTGTCCCAGAACATGGCAGGTGGTGGGGGTGGGCCCCAGGCTGGGTCTGTGGGGGTTCTCCTTGCCCTCAGGAGCCCGCGATCACGATGGTTTCTCCTGCAGGTGACACGGGCTCTGACGCGCCGCTGACCGGACGAACGTCCCCGCGCGAGGTACTGCCCGCCGCTGAGAAGCCTCCGCGCCTGGTCGCCCCACCCCTGCCCAACCCGGCCCCAGCAACTGCTCCCCCTGCCCAGCCCACCGCCCAGAACCCGGCTCCCGCTGCACTGCCCGACCTCGAACTAGGGGCGGGCCCTATGTCGGAGGTGGGGTCTGCGTCCGTGGCTGGGCCTACGCAGGGGGCGGGACTGGAGCGCCGGGGGCTGCCGGGTGCGCACGCGCGGTCGGCAGCGGCGCGCCGAGTGCACAGCCGGCGCTCTTTCCAGCGGCCTCGCGCTCGCCGCCGCCCGGCGCTGCTCAAGCTCGCGTCGCTGCAACCATCGTTCCATGCGCCGCCGCATGCACTGGAGCAAGAGGAGACGCCCCTGTGACGGACGCGACCTCCCAGGTGTCCGCTCACCCCGGGGTCTTCCCGCCGAGGCCTGGAGCAGCCTTGGGCGCCACTCCCCCCCTCATCCAGAGTCTGGGTGTGGGATAACAGCAGGAGGACCAAATGTCTGCAAGGCTTGAACCTCGAAATGCCGTGGCGCCACCTGCAGAGTGCGGGGGAGCCCTGTGGAACAAGAAATGGACATTGGCTAAGCCTCCAGCTTCTGGGAGATCTAGTCGGGTGCCCTTGTAAGGAGACTGCCTCGTGGGTCCTTCTGTGCACCTGTCCTGGTTTTGAAGAGTTGGCACTTAGTACTGTTCCCGCTGTCACCCCTGACTCAGGGACTGGAAGGGCTCTGGGACTCCAGAAGCCAGGCTCCGTGTTTGAGTTCTTGTCACTTTTAATGTCCCTTCTCTCTCTCATCAGTACTGTCAGGGAAACTGAGACCCAAGAAAAATGATATTTTCCCACATGGTACCAACCTGACTTCAGGCCCAGGCTGCCTCTCTCAGGGCCCCAGGAGGTCAGAAGCCCTGGCTCCAGGAGCAATTCCCAGGCCTAGGGGTTGGGGCTGTGGTCATCCAAGGCCTGGGTGATACCATGTCCACTAACCAGTTCCGTGAACCACCTGCCACCTCATGGACTCAGTACAATTGCAGAAACATCTGTTCACTCATCCTTTTTGTGTTGAGACTTCTAAAGCCCAGTGCTTGTCTTGTCTGGTCTCTGCGGCAGCCTCTGAGTACCAGGTGCTGCCCTGTAGTCAAAACACCTGCTCTCTGGCCTGAGCTGCCCCACCTGCCACTGGCAGATAGCCCAGTCTGGGTCAGAGTGTGCACTGGCTGCATGCGTGTCCCCCAGAGCTCCAGCTAAGTCAAATGGGGCCTTCATTTAGCAAACAACTCATTTAGAAATACAGCCAGTCCTTAAGTGGACCAGGGCCCTCCTGACTACAGCAGAGGAAAGCTGGTAGAAGTTCTGCTGTTGGGAGATGCTTTTTTATGGACAACTAAGGGGTCTTGGGGTGGGGGCTCAGACCCCGGTAAGACCCCTGGCCCTACACTGAGGACATAGCACAGACAGCCTGTTACCTCCTCCAGCGTTTCAGAGATGAGGCCTTAGAGCTCCCCCATCCCCACCAAGACCACTGTCCGGCTATCCTGTGGGGGGCACTTAGCGAGGGACCTGTTAACTTAGCAGTTGCCGAGTTGGCGTTCATCTGCCCACCCAGTCCTCAGCGGTAAGGTTTTGGGTGAAGTCGAGGTAGTGAAGGATTAAAGGGACAGTGGACTTCAGGTCACTCCTGGAGGCTTTTCTAAAGAAGCCAGGCTCTGCTCTGCTCTGCTCTGCTCAGGAAAGGAGACTTCACACTGTGCTCAAGTTGTCACAGCCTCCACGGGTGAGGATTACTAGCAGTTTATAGTGTTTTCATGGTGCACATTGAGTCCCTGATGGAAAGTCTCTGCAATTTGCTGTTCATAGCTTTGCTATTGAGAAAAACAAGTGACAGCAAAAGGAACACTCAGTGTGGTGTTTGTCCACCAACACAGAGGAGGCTCTTCATCCAGAGGGGAGTGGAGCTACTCATTATTTGAATAATTAGCTCAGCCATCACAAATAAAGGAGAGTTGGTTTTCAGTAGTTGCTCCCCACACTTGGCAACCACTTTAATCAACTCTGAGAGCACAAGACCCAGCCACAATCTGCACAACAAGCCTGTCTGTTAGTGACCTCAGGCCAGCCATCGCTGAGCCACAGCCTCCAACAGCAACTTTAGGAAGGTGATGCTCGGTCCACTCCCTACAAGAGTGGGTCATCCAGTGCAGGCTGGGTCCAGGAGCAGGGAGTCGTCCGGGGTCCACAGCCCAGCCAGTCTGGCACCTCCAGCCGCCTTAACAACTAACTCCCCTGGACCACTGCACCCAGATCCAATTTCCGGCTGCACGGCCAGAGGCTGAGTCCGCTAAAGCAGCTCAGGGGCAGTTGCTGGACGCCCTACTGACCCCACTCGACGCTAGACTTCCCAGTGGTGAATCCATTTGGCAAACATCTCCTGGACAAGCCCTTCGGCCCTGTGTTTCTGTGGTGGGTGGGCCGATCTGTTGGTTGAACTGCACAGTCTAAGCACAGCCGTAATGGAACTAAAGTTCCAGACACGAGACCTCACAGAACCGCAAGCCCCACATTTCAGTGATTGAGAGACAACTCCACCTGTGACACAGTGTTATAAACCCTAGTACTGTGGATACATTTCATAAATGAGGATCCTACCTGTTCCTGTCACTGTAAAACAGAATGTAAACAATGTCTTATGAATGTATTTCCTTAGGAAAACTGTTGTAAAATTTTTTATTAGGAAAGAATTCCTATTTATTTAATACCGAACTTTGGCCTACTTTGTGGTAGATGATAAAGCACACAAATTTAGGATTCACGGTTTCTCACTTCTTGAAAATAATGTTGTCACAGTGCTCATGTACTACTGTGTGTGCTATTGATCTATCGTGAAAGGGATTTTTAAAGCAAGAATTTCATTGAAATTGGAATTGAAGTGTATTATAATGAGTGGTGAAATTGTGAATCTTGTGAAAATGATCTTAGCTGGACTCTGTGTAACGCTAATCGCAATCAATGTGCCTTAAAGGGCCCCCCAGTGTGCTGTTGGCAGCGTCCAGGCAGGGGGCCCATCGTAGACCCTGCCACGACTGCCTGATCAAATCTATTAAAAACATTTCAAGGGACTTCTCAGTGCAAACTTTGTCAGTGAGACATCACATCAAGGAGAATGTAGGGAGCAGTTTCCTGAAGGCAGACATTGCTCTGGCTCTGGAATTTATGTCGACGTGTGTGTACATAACTGTGTGCACATAACTGTGTGCGTGTGTGTGAGGGGGGTCCTTCCATCCATACTGGATGGGATGAGGTTGCTGGACACACAGCTGTGGGCACAGACCGGGTCCTGGAAACTGGTTCCTCCCCAGCAGAAAACAGGTGGACACTGCCACTACTTGCTTAGACTTGTCACTGCACACAGAGGCCTGGCCCGAGAAGGATGGGAGCAGGACTCACCCAGTCTGACAGGGGGCAAAGCAGCTGAAACATCAAGGCAGGTGAGCCTGGGGCCAAAACAAGGGTGTCACGGGACAATGGGGACAAGGGGGTCCATAGCCTAGTGCACAAGGAGGGCCTCTGCAGGGTTAAGACTAGTCGGGGAGGCACAAATGGGGGTGGGCCCAAGAGATGGAGCCAGGTGCCTGCCCCTAAATGTCCCAATGGATCCCACCTCCCAGGTGTGTCCCACCCCCCCAGGTGGAGCCACACAGGGACGCCTATGCAATCATCTCCAGCAGGTCATCCTTGAGGTCTTGGTGTCACAGAGACACGCCTTTAATAGTTAAAAATTTGAATGTCTATTATAAAAAGAAAATAGTACATCAACGTCAAGTCCACAGATGCCAGTCATGAGGAGTCTGACCCATTTCGGTTGATAGAAAGGAGCTTTCTGGGGCTGTCATAGGAGTCACCGCAAACCGCTGGCTTAAAAACGACACAACTTCATGGCCAGGAGTCAGAAATCGGGTGTGGACAGGGGCCCACTCCCTCTGCACCCCGTAGGGTCCTCCCAGCTCTGCACCCTCTGCCATTCCTAGGCTTACAGAAGCATCGCCCCACCCCTGTCTCTGTCTAGTGTCACCTCTCAAGGACACTGCATCAGTTAAGGGCCCCCACCTCCCCTCTCCCAGGTTGGTTACCAGAGGGAGCCATTTTCTGGCCTCTCCTTGCTCTGTGTCCCATGTCTGTGTCCTGGTGGCACCTGCCATTCGGTACCATCCTGGCTAAGGCATGCCCCACACAGGAAGGCGAGGCCGAGCAGCCTGGTGTTGCCCACCAGGCCCGATCTGTTCCCTCTGGCTAGAAACCCCCATGCTCTCAGGACCTGTGTCTAGGGGTGACCTCATTACAGCAGCCTGGATGGTGCCTTAGCAGATACAAGGGGACAGCACACCAGGTGGGGCTTACTGGCAAGAGCCACACGCACTCCCATCAATTTAGTCAGGGGTCCTTCCCCCATTCCCCGCCCGGCCCCGAAAACCCACCGAATGAGTCAAGGAAATTTCCTAAAGGTGTTCTTCCTCCTGAACAAGTGTTTTTACGGAGAATGACCCTAAGACTCAGTGAGTACACAGTGGGCCCAAGGAGACAGGATGACGCTGGCCCCTGGTACGGGCTGCCTGTCCTGTTTAAACCAGGGCACTTCACCTGGGTGCTGCTGGCCTCTTGCCAGGTATCCTGTACATAACCCTGCCCTGCGTGCATGCCCACCCACGGCCCACCCACCGAGACAGGACCTCCGCTGTGGACCGCCCGTGCCTCCCAGCACATCCTGGCCCACATCCTGTCCCCATAGGTGTGCCACTGTCGGACCTCGCTGGTGCTAGCATCCATCTTGGGCAGCCATTGCTTCGTTGTTACTGCAGTGTCCCCGAAGTGGACAAAGCCAAGTGACCATCACATAATCAGAGCAGGACACCGGCCAGAACATGTGCTGCTTGCATCTGTTATTCTCTAAATGGGCACACTGGACATTTAGTCCAGAAGTAACTTGGAGCGAAAATAAATGCATTTTTATTATTGTAAGGGGCAATAACTAATGATTATTAACAATTAATTTAAAAATATTTACTGAGCATTGCTAGATGCTGCTTAAGGCATCTCGTAAGTAGGGAATCAGGTTAACGTGCATGTCAGGGAACCGCACACCAGCTGGAGGTCTGCAGGAACAGCGCACCTCTTCCATGCCAGCAGTACTCGTAAGAACTGAATTTTGAGTTACTTAATTCCGCTTCAGTTTTGACTCTTCCCAGAAAGTCCTATTTGTGAATTTCTCAGGTCTCATGACGATGAGCGTGCCACACCAACGGTGCTATCAGGGACAGGCCCACCCACGAACACCCTCGGAGGTTTAGAGCAGCCCAACCCCAGGTGCACACGCCGTCCGGCAGGAAGTTGCAGCACAGGTGTCTCCCCCAGTGAGGACCCTCCTGCCTGAACTGGCCAGTCCCTGGGACCCCGAATCAAGGGTGGAGGGATCTGTGACAGGGGAACAAGAGCAAACGCCTCCACTTCCCATTTTAGTCAGCAGTGAAGCTAGACCAGAGCACTGCCACCTACAAAAGCCCGCTCACCGGGATGGCAGTGCGAGGCTGGGGGGGCACTTGCAGGGGCTCACCGTCTGTCCTGGGTGGAACTTTCTTGGGCTTGGTGCAAGGATTACTGTGTGAAACGAAGCTACAGCTAAAGGCAGCCATGGACAGACGGCCGAATGACAGAAAGAGGGTCTCAGGGACTCTGTGTCAAAAATAAGCAGGGCCCGTCAATCAGACACACCCAGGGCTACTGCCTATTCAGGTGAGGAGCAGTGAGCCAAAGGGATGCCAGTGGGACACCCCCCCGACCCCGACTCCGGTGGGTGAGGGTGGAGGTGGCCTTCAGATGCAGCATCTGGGCCCCTTGCAGCCACCGCTAGTAAGAAAACCTCAGAACTGGGCAACTCTCAGTTCCCCGCAGCGGCTACTTTTATTAAAGTGGCATCTGAACTGCTCGCACTGTGGAAGGGAGGGAGGCCGAGAGGCAAACAGGAACAGCCAATCAGGACCCTGCTCACAAAGCCTGTCCATGAGGAGAGGGCCAGAACTCGCCACCAGAGCACCTGTCCCTCGGGAAGCCTTGTGCTTGGCACCACGCGTCCCTGGCTGTCACTCCGTGGGGTGGTGAGTGCGGGACCAGATTCAGGCTGGAAACTCACAGGCTACTTGAGGAGCTTGGCCACATTCAGACTGGGAACTATGATTTCCTTGAAGATGGGCACGTAGTTCGGATTCGCCTGCGTGGGGCCCTGCTCCAATGTCTCGATGATGGTCTGCTTCATGTCCCGGCTAGCATCCCCTCGCATGGCCAGCAGAGCGCCGATGTGGTCGTCTCTGGGAAAGCGGGGGGAATGATGGGGGTGCACGGGAGGACGCACTGAGCCGCTCACCTCGAGCCTTACTCAAGCTCCCCACCCCCGACCCCCACCTGCTGCGACTCAGCTGACACTGAGGGTCCCCAGAACAGGGTCAACAGCTGCAAGTGAAAGGCATGTCAGAGGGAGAGAAGCCCAAGTTTTCATATCATAACATGGTCTTTTTTTCAGTCTACAACTGCAACGTTTTTTAAAGGTTGCTTTTCTAAATATTTGTTTAATGGACTAACTAGAGCAACCGTAGGAGAAGATGCTGGGAGACAACCTGGGTGGGTTGGCAAAGGCTGCGGGAGCCTGCAGCCAGCCCCGTGGGCAGGCCCCTTTCCCCACGAGGGCTGGAAGGTGTCCTGGCCAAGCGCACACGCAGGCTCCCTTTTCTGAGTCCACCACACGCACAAGGTAAGCTTCCTAAAACTACTCTGCTCAGCCACTTCCCCACCCACATGGAGTCCCAGCCCGGCCCCACCCACTCTGACACTTGGGAGGAACACGAACAGGGCTGGCAGAGGGCACATGAAATGCAGGCATGTCCACCGTCATTCTCAGACGCCCACTCTGCTCGCGACTGTTGCCTGCACAGCTCACCCTTGAAGGAGCCCAGAGCTGCCGCACTATCGCCCCTCGGGGTCACGCCTAAAACCCGGGACCCGAGGAATGATCCTGCTGCTCTGCCCCCCGAGTTCTAGCTGAGACAGGAGGCCATTACCTGATGTCTGGGTATTTGCTGACCAGAGTCGAAACTTCCAGGTAGAGCAGGGACGGGTCTGTCAGCTTAATCACTTCTGCAATGGCGACGATCGTATCACAGTAGCCATCCACTTCTTCGCCAAATCCCTAGAAGTGAGTGTAGAGGTCACGAGCAGCATGCAGCACGACACCGGGAGCCGGACACAGGCTGGAGCCTCCCCAACCCGCCCTCTGGCTGAGGATGCCTGGCTGGCCAGCCCATTCCCTCCTCCCACGTAAACACCAAGGAGGTTCCCACAGGGGCCGTTCCCATGGGAGCACTAAGCACAGAGACAGGGTTGGGGGGCGGGTGGGTCATGAGGTCAGCTCAGCCCTGCATGAAGGAAGGGATGGATGAGCACTGTGTCTCAGAGCTGAAGTCTGGTTACGTGCTGACACCAGGAGTCTAGAACCCACTGCCCTGAGCACATGTGCCCCAACCGCGGGTCAGACAGATCTCTATGCAGATCCTCCTGTTTACAGAGGAGACAAGAATCAGTCACTTGGTTCCTGACAGGACTAATCCTGATGACCTGGCCTGAAAGTCCTACGTGTGGAACCTGGAAAAGCAGCTACAGCGATACTTTTCAGGGGCAGTAATTCTGAAAGGGCACGAGGCGGCGGCACTCACAGACGCCAGCTTGCGGAACAGGAAGCGCAGCTGCTCGGCCTCCCGGACCATCCTTTCAGCGCCCTCCTTGCGCTCCTCAGGGCTGCGGAAGGAGATGCGCTTCTGCATGACAGCCCGCAGGTACTCCACCACCACGCGCCGGTGTGCTTCGGCCGTCATCCGCTGGGGAGCAGAGACACGTCAGCTCCGCGGACACACGGACTTCCCTTTAAATCTCGGTCGACATGTGCACAGAGCACATTCCTTCCCATTTCCCATCAGTGCAAACGGCAGGGCTTCAGAGTAAGTAAAGAAGCACATCCGTGACTTTTAATTATAATTTTTACTTTAGAAAATCATACCAGCATTCGCTCTGTTTCCCTGAAATCCAATGATGAAAAGGACTCACACAGGCAGGGCCCAGCATCAGCAAGAGCCGTGCAGGTGGGTGCCCACAGAGCGGCCCCTGCGCCTCGGATGCCGACTGTCCCTCCGGAGGACAAGGAGAACGAAGGTCCCCACATGAGGCCGGCCCACAGCCTCACACGACGCGTCCTTCTAGCAGCAGACATGGCTGCGGGACAGCTCCCCGCCAGGTGCGCCAGCACAGCGTGTGCTTCTCCCAGACCCCTTCACGGGGCCTCGTGCCCGCCCCTCTGGGCTACTCCAGTCACTCTTCTAGCTGTCTCATCTCGCTCGTATCTCAGAGCACTTGAGCCTCAGGCTGGAGTCTGGGGTCAGCAGGGAAACTGGGGACCCTGGGCCAGGCCCCAGCTCCAGCCCTCACGAGTGGACAGGCTCCAAAGGACAGACGGGCATGAAGTACACACATCGCGCCTCAACCACAGAAGCCTGTTTAACAACCAGGAAAATGGTGACAGACCTTCAGGGGAAGGAGGAACCCCGAGTCCATCCACCTGAGGACACGTCAGAGAAGGCCACGGTTCTCTCCACAACACGTGGGGACACAACGCAGACCCCGGCTCCCACTGAGATCCACCCCCAGTGGCACATGGGCACCAGGCAGTCATCCCACAACCATGCAAATAAAACGGCACTGATGTGACCAGTGGCATCACAGGTCCACACCAAACACAGCTGTGCCTACCTGGGAAGGCTGGGTGCTCCGCTCCCTGTGCCAGAGGGAGGGGGGCCCCAAGGACCCCAAACAAGACAAGTAGGATAGCACCCAGCACCTGCCTGGGGCTGTGGCCAAGAGCAGGGTCAAAGGACTGTGTGCCGGTCCAACAGCCCAGGCTCTTGGGACAGCAGACACTCTTGCATGAGGCATGCGCATCATCACACCTGGAGACTGGGAGTCCACAGAGACAACAAGCTCCTGGCCCAGGGACTCCACACACAGACCCCAGACATCGACAGTTAAATAAACATGCAAAGCACTTAAAGAAATAAACAGTGCAACTAAAACCTGTGCAAGCAACAAGAAATTCAAAAATGACCAGAGCTGGCTGATCCCACCAAACCTCTGAGCACCAGAGCCTCCTGACAGCTGCGAAGGGACCCGCCAGTCAGGTGGACTCACAGCACCTGGGTCTCCCTGCAAGCATTACTTTCAATGGTAGTTAGAAGAATTTCTTCTAAAATTTGGTATTAGACACAGATGCCCGCTGGGCTGGGTGTCCAGCACAGCAAGATGTGGAGAAGACATAAAAGCTCTAAGGACCAGAAATGAACCCACACAACGTCAATATTCATGGATAAAACACCTGTCTGCCTAGAGACATGGAAGGGTATGGAGACAAATCCTAGGAACAGTTTTACCAAGTGTCTGGATATGAGGTCAACATATCAAAACCACTTCATTCTGTAAAAAATAAAGTTAGAAAGCCTGACTTTACAAATCACACTTTAAATTTAATTAATTTTATTTACTTTCAGAGAGAAGGGAAGGCAGGGAGAAAGAGATGGAGAGAAACATAGATGTGTGAGAGACACATTGATCAGTTGCCTCTCGCGTGCCCCCAACTCGGGACCTGGCCCGAAACCCAGGCATGTGCCCTGACCAGGAGTCAAACCGGTGACCTTTTGCTCCACAGGATGATGCCCAATGTACTCAGCCACACCAGTCATGGCCAAGTTAAACTTTTAATAACAACGACAGCAAAAACTACACAAGGCTGGGTGCACATGAAAATATGCCCCAGCCCTGGATGAAGACATGGTGGCAGTGTACAGTTAAGACTCGGAGGAGACTAAGCAGCATTAACGCAGGAGCTCCCTGTTACCCCGGGACCTCTGCGGAATGGAGCAAGTCTGGTAGCCAATGTGTCTTGATGGGTATCAGTACTAAGGACTACCCTTTCTCCCTGTCGTCTCATCAGGGCCTCGGCCACTACCCCACCACCCCCGGGGCACGAGTCTGTGGCCGTGTGTCAGTGTGGGTTTAGTGGGGTGTCAGGGGCAGTAAAGCCAGATGATGGTCTCAGTCTTCACTCAGAGGCACCGTCACCTCCACCTCTATCCTTTCTTTAGACACCGATGTCTCCTGCCTTGGGTTAATAAAACCACCTCTGAACTTCCACTCACAGACTTTAAGCTGACACTGAACTCTACACAAGATGCCCCGTGGGCTCCAGCATGCCGGTGAGCTCACACCAGCGACTGTGCCCCACGCTCTTACCTTTTTATACGGTTTTTTAATTTTGGCAAAATCATTGAAATAGTCTTCCACGGTGACACAGATGATGTCCACAGCATTTGATCCCAACAGCCACTTTTTGGTCATCAGGTCACTGAGATGTGGCTAAAAAGCAGACCACAGAAAACATCACTTTGATACTGAGATCCTGGCATCAGGAGGGGTACGCTACACGTCTGCCTGATGTACTGATGTGAGTGACAGCAGCTGATAATCACAAGCACTACTGCTGTGTGACCAGCAAGTGTGTACTCTAACCACACGGGACTCAGACCACACGCACCTGTGAGGCATGCAGGTATCTGTATGCACACATTTTACCTTTAATGACTATATACAGTGTTGGGCAAAAGCAGGTGTACAGTTGCGTGTGAAGCAGTTTATTCTTGTATCATTATTTATTGATTACTGTCATTTTTTATATAAAAAATAACACTTTTGCCTCACCCTGAATTTATCATACAGATATTCTGTAATTTACCCACCCTATTCTGATGGACATTTAAAATTTGTCACATTCTGCAATTAAAAAAATGCTGCAGTGATTTTGTACTCTTCTGCAGGTGAAACTCTTGTAAGTGGAATTGCTCAAAAAGTATGCAAACTAAAACCTCATTACCTGTTTCAAAACTGTCCTCCAGAAACTGCACAATTCACACTCTGCACAGAACACAAGACCGTCCCTCTGCTCATGCCCTCAACAACACACTTGCAATCCTTGCCATCTTGATAAGTAACAAATAATATTTTTTATACTTGTGTTTCTTTGCCATCAAGATTCTGCTAAGGAATATAGCAGTCTTCCTGTGACATGGTTCTAGGTTGTAATCCGCTGATGTTTACTGGGGTCTCTGTGCAGTTGTGCAGCAGGACAAAAACTCAGACCTACACCACCCAGGGCACACAGCGTCACAGGAAGGCCACAGCGCTTTTCCTGTGACTGAGGATGAAGGCAGGGGCACCAGCTCGGGCGCACAGTCGGGGCGCCCCACCTCCAGGTCCAAGAAGACCTCCTCCAGCAGGCTGCTGCAGCCCTCCTTCGCGATGGCATCCAGAATCCCGTCCATGCTCGGCTGGCTCAGAGACACGCCTTCCTCCACTTCATTTTTTAAATACTTCTTCTTTAAACTGACGATGGACTCTCTGCAAAGGAAGAGCTGAGGCTCAGTGAGGCGGCTGAGTGTCCTCACGTGCCTGTCTCTGTCCCTAACAGTCACTTACTTGAAGGTCTGGCAGTTGTTGATGATGGCGATCATGTACTGGACGTAGCAGTGAGGGTGCTGCCGGTTTCTCAGGTGCTCCTCCTTATACAGCTGAGCTTCGTCTTTGTACCTGAGGACGCACAACCCACAGCAAACGCTATCAGAGGATGACCCGCAGGTGTTTCACACGCCACGCTGACGTTACTCGTAATGTATGGTTTACAGCACTAACGCTTCACCAGATGAGTGTCTTTAACACAAAGAAAGAAAATTTGGATGCTCTGTACTAAAAAAGGAACGGAAAAATTGGTCATTTTAAATGAATTAGTAAAAATTAATTTCATATCAACTCTTTGAAATAGGGTTCAGTATTCTGATTATGCAAACATTCTGGAATATTCTATTGTGAGTCACTGAGAAAGTATTATTTTTTCTGACACAATTTGCCTAGAAATTTATAAAACGGGAACGCAATCAAGGATTAGAGAAAATGTCCCTTTCTGAAACTCTCCCTGAAGAAATAAAATTAAAAATAAACGGGCTCTTTAGATGTCACAAAAACGAACAACTGAGAGGGCTACACATTTTATTTTTTAACTAATTATGGAGATCCTCAAACATGTACAGGAGTAGAACAGTACAACATGCTATAGATCTTAAAAAAGAACCAAAATGAAAATTGGCAACGAAAGGGAAATTATTCAGTATTCTACCTTTCTGTCCAAAGTGTGGTTCAGCTAATCAAATGGCTGAGGAAATGAGAAAAGCTTCCTCCTTACAGAAGAACCCCACCTCACTCCTCTATCGAAATGACTAACTCAGGCCATGTCCGGCAGATGGATGGCCAACAGGAACTCTGAGGGGCCTGACAGTTGGCGCTGAGCCACCAAAGCCGGATGGAACGACACGCATCTCCTGATGTGCTGCCGTGTGGAACACGCACACGACCTGTGCAGGGCTCTCACAGAACAAGAACATGGGGAATCCCACAGGCCGTCAGAGACAACCTATGGGTGTGGGCAGATGGCAATCTGAGACCTGGGCTGGAGGATGCTGGTCACTCTATGGGACAATGTGCACTCTCCACAAGCCAGTGGCTTATGGAAGGGAAGAGACTGTTCTCCTATGTCACAGACCTGAGAACCCGAAAAACCACATGTGATGTAGAATGCGTAACTATAAAGAGATATGTATGCGAACACTGGGAAAGCCCAAATACAAACAAACTTGGTGTCAGATGGTCCCATGGAGTGATTGTGCAAGTTTTATGTGGGTTGATAGCACTGGGTTAGGGTCGAGAACGCAGGGGAAATGCCTCAATGTCTGGGATTTTCTGTAAAGTTACTTCAGCAGAGAAAGAGAGCACGGGGGAGAAGGGAGGAGGGGGCGTGGCCGCATGAGGCAGAGGGTGGCTTTAAAGGGACAGTTTTTGAGCCTGGATGATGAAAGAAATAGTTTTTTATGTCCTTCTTTCTACTTTTGCACAGGTTTAAAAATCTTCTTCATGAACCATTCCAAGGGAGGGAGGCATCCTGGAGGTACAGTCCCTCTGAGCCGCCCGTCCAGGGCTGGCCCTGCTGGGGCTGCCTCCCAGAGGTAGGAACCACCGTCCCAGGGCTGTCCTCCCTGCCGCAGAACGGACAAGCGCCTCGGGAGAAGCTCTAACTCCAATCGGCGGCGTACTGACAACCCTGCTGGGGCGTCACAGATCAGCTCTGGGTTCTCAGGAGCCTGGGGACACACACTCGACAGGAGGTAACAAGGAAAGGCTGCCTTTCTATACAACAAAATAAGGCGACTATAGTCAACCCAGGCTTAAATTCTTTTTTAACGTAAGGCATAGCAGGACCAACAGATTTTTGCTTCTAATTTTTAAAAATGTATTATTTCCTAAATTAGTACAATGGCAAAAATACATACCTACTTAAGAAAGAATTCATTTGCTGAAGACACAAACCTAGTACCTTTGTTTTCAAATCTTCACTTATCTGAGCAGCAACCTGAAGATTCTGTTCGAACATCTAAAAATTGGAGAATGGATGAATTCTAACATAAACTCATAAGGGCACAGGTTTCCCGTTATATAAAACCCCATCTGCTAACTGGTAGTTAGGACAGTCCAAATTCAGAGGAAAAAAATGAAACCATGTGAAAAATAAAGCTAAACAAACAACTTTCTCACCAGGTAAAAAAGGCAAGTGAACCATTTCCTAATTGCCTATAAACAGGCAGGTCTCCCTGAAGGGGAAGCTGGCAAGGAGATGGGGGCCCATGAGGTGACATGGGCTGCACCGTGATTACTGATGTGGATTTCTCAAGAATTAGGACGTATATTGGAGCTGAGGGAAAGCGAACTTGAAAAGACAGAAGAGCCAGCAGGCAGAACTCACCCCAGGTCCTTGTTGCAAATGGGCTGTCATGATGTCAGAATAAATAAAGAACAAAAATAAAGACAGGGTGAGGACCAATCTGTGGCTAACTACGTGTCGCCTGGAGAAAAACACCACCAGCACCCACTTCTGCAGGCTAGAGCCCCAGCACTGGCAGCAGACAGGGTGCCGTATGAATATTCCAACAGGGCTCAGGCCTCCTACTGTCAGCCACTCAACTGAAAAAAACTGCACAGGCCAGAGAAAAAGGAAAGAGCACTGGGGGACACCAGCAGGTGGCCAGGCATTCAAAAGTATCTGATCTGTAAGAATGCATGATTATTGTCAAAACCCAAGGGATTCTTCCCCAACTCCATCAGGTGAGACTCAATTCTGTGGCATTTATAAAGGCACTTACAATATCAGGATACTCCAAACAAGCAAACTCAAATCCAAGTGTTATACTCAAATAGCAAAGAATTCATTTCCAGTTCAAGTGCAAAAGGATTAGGAAAACTAAAGTGAGCCTGGACAGATCTACTTGGCAGGTACAACCCTCAATTTCCTCAGCTTCAGAGAGAGAAGGACCTGAGGCCCTGGGAAGGATTCTATCTTCGCTATGAAATGAGGCGCTTTGAATTCCTTTTTAAAGCCCACAGACCCTATTAACTACCCAGAAATGAACCTCAGAATCCACAGACGGTACCTGGAAGACAATGGCTGGGAGTGTCGTCTGGTAGTACCCGTCTTGGTCGGCTTCAGGCTCAGTCTCTTTTAGCCAGTCTTTCTTGTCTGTTTCTAGAGCTTTCCGCAGCCAGGCAATGATGTTTGACTAAGGAAGTTTGGCAGCAGAGGAAGGGAGAAAAGAATACGCCCTCTAAGCCAAGGATACACTGGTACAGCTGAAGAAACCAAACACAGCGCCCTCAGAACTCCTGTTCCCAAACAGGGGAATGAACGCCACAAAAGCCATCCCGAGAGCCAACTCCACAGCGGCAGTGCCCCCACCAGCCTCCATGCTTTTGGTCAGGTTCGTCAGAAGTACACAGAAGATCGAGACAGACCTGTCCGTGGAAGACCGGACCAGCACCTTCACCTCATGTGCACAGAGCCACCACCCTGCTTCCACGGTGTGGGCCTCTGCACATCAGAGAGCTGTGTGGTGAGCAGGCAGGAAGCAGACCCTGACTTCCTCACCTTACTCTGAGACTGCCTGGGGGTCTGGGCAGCATTTGGTGCCCTAATTGCCACCCTCTCATCCCCAGGCTCAATGCTAAGTGGCTGGCAGGCACCACCATACATCAGCAGGACCTCCCGGGGTCTTGTCACCCTACTGGGGTCAGGACAGGCTCACTCCAGAGCCAGTTTCCGTACCTGTGGAATGTATGTCCCAGACAATCTCCAGATCCAGGGCTAGAGACTGGGCCACTTCCCTCATCTAACTGGCAAATGTACGTTTCAAGACCCGATTTCCCAAAAAGAGAGCCTGTGCATCCTTATGAGGCCAATGTCAAGGCAGGGTCTCATTCCCTTCTTTTGCCCACTGGCATTGGTTCCAGGTCAACATGCAGAGACCCGATGCAGTGTCTAGGCACTGGACACACACTGGTTGGGACCACACGCTGCTCTACTCACAGTAAGAGTTGACATGTACGTGTCCAGTAGCTCAGAGACCACGTTTGGAGAAAGCAAAGGCTCCAGGCTGCTAACATCCACTTCCGGGGCCAGCTCCACGTTTCCCATCATCTCTGCGCTACAAAGAAACCCAGGAATGAGAAAGGTTAAGAACCAGGAAACAGACAGAAAATTCTCAGTTAAGTACTGCCATTACTTTTCAGGAGGAGGCGGGGCCTTGGGCACTGGCTGAGGAGCCCCTGTGCCCATGTCACGAGGTACTGGAGGCCCCCTTAGGAAAGAAGCCCTGTGCAGGAGAGATCTGATACTTGTTGTATCACAGTGCCTCCCGTGGAAGACCAGGAGCAAGCTGGAGGTGCTGAGCAGATGTGTCTTATGAAAGAGGAGAATAATCTCTAGTGCAGAGAACACATGACATCCATAACAAAACTCAAGTCAGCAAGGAAAATATCACTGTATCTAGTCTACCATGCTTAAGAAGGCAGGGATACAGACTGAGTTTCAGAAAAAACGTTTTCCTAAAAAACAGTTAATACCTGTGTATGTGTCTGGGTTCTTAAAGGTCCGAGGTTCAACTGCTCAGAAAATTCATATACCTTATGCTACATTCCCTAAATGTGTGTATGTGTGTTTATTTTTATCCTCATCTGAGGACATTTTTTCTTTTTTCTTTTTTTTAAGAGAGTGAGAGAAAGCAAGAAGAGACACATCAATGTGAGACAGAAATATCAATTGGTTGCTTTCTCATTTGCACCCCAACGGGGATTGAACCGCAACCTGGGATGTGTGCTCTGACCAGGAATTGAACCTGTGACCTTTTGCTTTATAGGATGATGCTCCAACCAATTGAGCTACATCGGCCAGAGCCCTAAATGTGTATTTAAATGACACTAGTCCACTCTCTATAAGAAATCAAGGTCCTCCTGAATAGAATGGCACTTCATACAATTATGCCAATGTCAAAAGATGATTTACTTAACCCAGATTATTACCCCCCCACCAAGAACCTTAATTCAGCATGAAAATGTTTGCAGTACAAAAGCAGTTCAATTCTTCCCATGATAAAGTCCAATATGATGGAATGGAAAGACAATAGGAAGCTGCCCAAGACAGAAAAGTGCTTATAACGTACTGAGTGAAAAACAAAATCAACACATGAAACTCAGCATGTCACACACCCACCCACCCCATGGTCAGATGGCTGGAGCACAGGCGAGGGCCCAGGGTCCAGATTTGAACCCTGTGCTCCACTTGACTCGCTGGCTGTGTGAACGGGCACATCACTCCCTGTGCCTCAGTTCCCTCCCACACAAAAGGAAGACAATCATCTGTGCCTTCCTCACGGGTAGCACGTATAGGCCAAGGCTGCACAGGGATGACTGCCAGATGTGGCGACCATGGCAGCAGTGGGCTCCCGGGCTGTGAGACAACAGCACTCAGGAGCAGCCAAAGCTGCAGCCACAAGGATCATCATTAAAAAGGTGAGATAGTTCCTCTCTCTTTATATTTTTCTGCACTGAAAATGTACACATTCTCTACTATAAGCTGTTACCAAAACCAAAACATCCCCAAACCTTACTGCTAGAAGAAGAGGTTTAATTTCTACACACGAGTGACAAGACTAAAAAAAAAATTCCGATATAGGACTTAATACTGTTTTCTATTCACAAAACATTGTGTTTTCCTCTCAGCCAGATGATCTTAAAGAATTTCATAATATCCAACCACTGCCCCGTCTTGTACCCTTTCACCCTTTCGTGAAGTGACAAAGCCCCAAAGCTGAAATGCAAAAAGGACAATTGAATTTACCACCATACCGGTGAGAAAAAAGAAACCAGATCTGGGGAAGGAGTGAGGGCATCTCCTCACCAAGCACAGTGACTCTGAAGGACCTCCTGGGCCCATGTGTCCTCATCTGTCCACTGAAACCACCTGTTCAGTGACACCTCGAGGAGAAAGCAGGTTAGTGTATAGTGACACTTAGTACCATGGGAAAGTCCAACCTGAACTGCTCAATGTGGACTGGATGTCCAGGGCAGAGGCACCCCCAAATATAAGAGCATTCACATGACCAGAGGCTGGGCCCTGACCTCAAGGACAAGCCCCCACAGAAAGACGACTGTCATCATCCAGAAAATAATGCTTGCCGGTGCTGAGTACCTGACTGGAGCAAAACGACAGTGGCTGTTTAGACAAGGTCGGTATGTTTTTGTTACAGTTTCTACATAAAAGAAGACACAAGAGGCAAAGTTAGTGTTACCTTGTGTAGGTGTTTAAGACCCAAGTCAACAGGCTCACAATTTCATTTGCTTCTAGGTCTTCCGATGCAAGCTCCTGCATCCGCGTGGTCAGGGCCTGGTGGTACATGCTCAGGAGATTCCTGAAAATCTCATAATGGGGAGGAAAACACTGAACCATCAAGTTTTTGGCAACAGTGAGGTCATCTAGGACGTACTTCCTTATAATTTCTAAGTGGCGGACGAGCCACATCTTGTCGGACTCCCTGGTGTCTGCCTGCGTGCCCTCGATTCTGGTTGTTACAGTTCTGTCCAAGATGGCAAACATCTTCTCCTTCCAGTTTTTGGGCCTCCCGGGAGGAACGAAGCCAGTTTGCTTTTTTCGATCAAGTATGCGCCTGTCGATCTTTTCTTCCCTTTCGATGATCCTGACAACTGACACCAGCAAGGTGGGGTCACGGCGGACGGTGACCAGCGACCTCTGCAGCACCATCCACAGCTGCTTGGCCAGCTCGTCCGACAGCCCCTGTGTGCTCCCAAAGTAGCTGTGGATGAGGGTCATGTCGCGAGTGTTCCCACTGTCTATGCGGTACTGCTCGTACATCAGACCGTCCCGGGAGCACTCCAAGTCCATCAGCTTCCGGTGGGCCTGCAGGAGAGCCCCTTGCTCTATGAGGTCCTGGGTTTCCCTCACAATCTCGGGCACTGGGGAAAAAGGCGCAAGACAGCACGGTGAAAAACCACACAAGGCTGTGCAGGATTCTGGGAAGGTGGCAGGGGAGGAAGTACCAAGAATCCATCTCCCTCCTATCTGGATAATTGTACTGACAGAATCTGTCTGATGTAACTCTAGAGTCTACTGAACTCCAGAGCCTTGCGACTTCCAAGGGAAGGCTCGGACAGGAAATTACAGTTAATTTTGGTCAATTTCAGCTCTCAGCACAGCAGCGGCCACTGTCCCCCAGCTGCCACCATGCCTGCCCCATGTTTCTAGAGCAGCTTACATACAACTTGCAGGAGCCAGAGTATGCAAAAAGGACCCTGACCTCCAAATGCTGGGGACCTCTGCCCCCCTTGCTGATTGCTGTGTTTCTGATCGCACAGGTGCAGACACGAAGGCGGGTGCCGCTGTTGTGAGCCCCTCCCCAGCTATGTGAAGTGACATCCAAGGGACTTACAGGACCAGCACCTTTCACCTCTTTCATTTTTCTCTTTTTCCCTTTTGGAAGCCAGATGTTTCAAGACTAGAACCTCACATAAAGGGAAATTTAGAAAGTGACTACATGGGCCCAGGGAAAGGCACAGGCTCAGAAAAGACTCGAGAAGACCTTAAGTTTACACCTCAGGCTGATCCTCAGCACAGACAGCCTATAACAATTAAAAAAAAAAATCAAAAACAATACACAAAAATCAGCATTCTTGGGGAAGAGGAGAATCTGATTTTGAGTTACCTAATTATTAAATTCAAATGTCTCGTGTTAAACCAAAAGAAGCACAAGGCATACAGTGATATAGGTGTGGGATAATGGCGTCAGTCAGGCTCTGTGGCCTGGATGTCCAGGCAACTATGACTTAGCAGTGTTCATATGCCCTGGAGGAGGGTCCGCGGGAGCAGAATTGAGCTCCGTTATACAACCAGGAGGTCAGATGTTGGCGCCCGGCCAACTCTGTGTTCACTTAGCATATGAGGGGGTAGGGACTCTCTGCGGTGCTACTCACGGCTTGTGACACAGGGGACTGCCCCACCCAGAACAAAGGCACGTCAGACATCCCTAAGGCTCCTCGTGTTTTCCACTGTCTGCCCGAATCCCATGTGAACCTGCCTGGGCTGGAACTGCAGCAGGACAATAGGGAAGTCTGAAGGTTCAAAGTAAAAAATAAACCAACAGAAACTGTCCCTGAGAAAGACTAGATGAGAAATTTATTGAACAAAAGCTTTAAAATAAGCTTTAAACATGCTGCTCAAAGAACTAAAGACACAGAGAACGTTAAGAAAATGACGAATGAACAAAATGGAAACATAAATCAAGACATAAAAAAATAAAAAGAATCCCTGTCCCCAAATTTAGGAGCTAAAAATAATAATAACTGAAGTGAAAATTTTACTTCAGGGTTTTAAAGACAAATTTGAGAAGACACAAGAGGGAATCAGTAAACTTGAAAATTGTACAACAGAAACTATGTAGTATGAGAAACAGAAAGAAAAATGACTAAAGAAGAGTGAACACAGCTGAAGGGGCCTCTGGGACCCCGTCGGGCAGACACATGCACACTGCGGAAATCCTAGAGGAAGATATGGGAGACAAAGGGGAAGAGAGAGTATTTGAATAACGGTCAAAATTTTACCAAATTTGATGACATACATCAATATAAATGTCCAGAACTTCAACAAACTCCAAGTAGAAAGAACTCAGATACCGATACTAAGACCTTCAAACTGCTGAAAGCCAAAGACAATGAGAGAATCTTGAAAGCAGCAAGGGAGAAGCAACTCATTACATACAAGAGATCATCAATAAGATTTCGGGCAGATTTCTCATCAGGAACTTTGGAGACGCAGGACAGTGGGCTGGTATATTCAGTGTTAAAAAAAACTGTCATCCAAGAGTCTTATATCTGGCAAGACTCCACTTCAGAAGTGAAGGAGAAATTAAGACATACCCAGACAAACAAAAGCCGAGAGCTCATGACCACCAGACCTGCCCCACCAGAAATGCTCCGAGGAGTCCTACAAGGCAAAGTGAAGGGATGCCAGACACTAACTTGAAGCTGTGTGGAGAAACGAGTATCTCAGTAAAGATAAATACATGGGTACTTGTAAAAGCCACTATTTTTGTAAATTTGGTTTGTGACTTTACTTTTTTTTTCCCCCTCACCCACAGCCGCCAGGTGCTTGTCTCCAAGATCTGAAACTGAGAGCCATCGGCCAGGCGCCCAGTCATGTGTCACTGGAACTGCTCTGGCACTGGAATGGAACCCGTCAGCCACGACAGGTTGACAGGTCACGAACAGTGCTCAACTTTTTACTCTACATAATTTAAGAGACTAATACATTTAGAGAAAATAAAAACATTAGTCCCAAGCTAGGATTACTGTAACTCTGGTTTATAATTCTACATTTTGCTTTATACATAGTTTGAGAAGCTAATGCATTAAAAAAGCTATCAGTCGCTGTCTTTGGACACACAGTGTATAAGCACGTAATTCTGTGACATCAATAACTGAGAGGAGGTGAGGACAGAGCTGCAGAGTTAGTTTTTATGTCACTGAAATTAAGCTTCCTAAATTTAAAGTATTATAATAACTTTGGGATGTTAAATTTAATCCCATGGGAACAACAAAGAAAATAGCTATACAATATACACAAAAGGAAAACAGAAAAGAATTAAAATGTTTGAATTAAAATTAACATTAAAACTACAGGGTGCCTATACTAATACCAGACAAAATACTGAAATTTTAAAAAATTACAAGAGACAAAGAAAATAGTGTATATTAATAAAAGGTTCAATCCAGTAAGGCTATACAACAATCATAAACATTTATGCACCTAATGAGAGACCACCAAAATACTCATATATGAAGAAAAAATGGTCAGAACTGAATGGAGAAACACAGTTCTATAATAATACTTTGAGACTTCAATACACCACTCACAACAATGGCTAAAAGAATCAGAGAGAAGGTAAGAAAATAGAGGACTTAAGCAACACAATAAACCACCAGACTTAACAGACATATACAGAACCGTACACAACAATCGCACATACATTTTTCTTAAGTGCACATGAGACATTTTCCAGAATAGGCCATAGGTCAGGCCATAAATTAAATCTCAGTAGAATTTAAAAGATAGGAATCACATAAAGTGTCTTTTGTGACCACAATGGATAAAATTAGCAACCTGTAACAAATGAAAATTCACAAATTTGAGGAAATTAAACAACATACTCTTAATGGGTCAAGGGAAATATCACAAGTGAAATTAGAAAATACTTATGGACAAATGAAAATAATAACACATATCAAAATTTATAGGCTACAAAGAAAGCAGTGCTAAAGGAGAAATGTACAGCTAAAAACACATTGAAAAAGAAGATTTCAAATCAATAACCTAACTTTACAACTTAAGGAACTACAAAAATAATATGCTAAACCTAAAGCTACTCTGAAGAAAATCATGATGATTAGAGCAGAAATAAAAAACAGAACAAAAAAGTAATAGAGAATATCAACAAAACCAAAATGTAGTTTTTTGTAAAGATCACAATTCTCAAATCTTCAGCTAGATGGACTAAGAAAAAAAGAGAAAAGACTCACATTCTAAAATGAGAAATGCAAGGGGGACATTGCTACCAATTCTACAGAAGTAAAGAGATTGCCATGAACAACTGTAGGCCAACACACTGGATAACCTAGCTAAAATGGAAATTACTAGGAAGACACAACCTACTGAGACCAAATCATGAAGAAGCAGAAAATCTAAATAGACCTCTGCCTAGTAATGGGCTGACAGGACTGGCAACGGGGAGCTATCACTTCATGGGTGTAGTTCCAGGGGTTTTCTCCTCCAGTTTTGAGATACAATGGACATATTGCACTGTACGAAGTGGTTCAGTTTGTAAAACAGAAAGTTCCGAAGATGGATGGTGATGAGAGTAGCACAACAGGAAAGTACTTAAAACCACACAACTGTACACTTAAAATGGTGATGGTAGTGCATTTATATGATATGCACTTTCGTTTTCAAAAAGTGGGGGAAACATCGCGCGCACAGCACTACTGAATTACGGGCGATGGGAAAAGTCTGGAGGGAGCCAGACACGCACAGTGTCCTCCCAGGAAAAATCTACTCCTAACAAAAAAAAAAAACCCCAAAAAACGACATAGGCACATTTGTTCATCAAGGGAATAAAATTATCTTCAACTTCTGTGAATAAACGTCATCCACTAAAGAAACATTCTGGTCATTCAGCATTTGCTTTCCAAGGCGGAAAAAAATGCTGCCAGTCAACAGGCAAGAGTAAGAGGAGGAAATTAACGAGGAAGGCACTGGCTGGCTGAAGGATATCCTGGCGTGAGGACTGTGCTCCAGCTCCAGGCAGTCGGCAGTCATCAAGGGGAGCTGCTTCCTAGGCCCCCGCCATGGAGTCGGGAGTGCTGCCGGGCCATTAATGGGGGACACAAGAAGCGACTCACAGCATGGGCCCAGGAAGAAGAACGTGCACAAAGCAATGGGCCCAGGGACTCAACACGCTGCCATCAGACACAGGCGTGAGAACAGGACACAGATCACCAAGGTACCAGGTGGCAAGAACAAGGCCTCCTGTGCTATGGATTCACAGCGGTAGGCTGGTAGGAAAAACTGTGCTGGGTTACACTCAGGGGTCAGGCAGAGTTTGGGGAAAGACAGAAAGGACTCACTGAGACCAGACATGAGATGAAGGCAGAGAAGTGATCAGATCATCCCCAGGATTCTTGCTGGGATGCTGGTGAACCTGATGGAGGCAAGGGGACATGGGGACAAGGGGAGGGACAGGCTCTGGGGTGAGGGGCAGCACCTGAGGAGCTTCCGTCACAGCATCCTGTGAGCATCAGCTGTGCTGAACACAAGAGGGAGCCCACCTAGGTGACAGCTGACACTTCCCTGAATGGGCCCTGGAACACTTTCCCTACCATCATGGAGGTGTTGGGAGATTACTATGAGAGGGTCCTTCCCACACCTTCCTGCCCCCAGACCATCTCCACCAGCCCCACAGCCTCCACCCAGTCTGGTTCCAAATAAGACTGAGACTCCAGAATGTGCTGCACACCTGCCCTCCAGGCCCCGGGCCTGTGCATACTCTTCCTCCTCCTGGGAACTGTTGCTCTCCTTAATCACCTCTCCCTCTGATGATTACTCCCTGTCTGTCCTGTTCACAGGGCCATTTCTCTCACAGACCACAGTTCCTTTCACGGGTGTGGCACACCTTTATTCTTCTGCGCCTAGCAGAGCCCCAGCTGGTCTACTGATCTAACAACAGCCGCCCCACTGCCAAGTGAACGCAGCTCAGTTGCCCACTCCTCTGTCCTGACCAGCACAGAGCTACTAGCCTTTACTTGCTCAGTTGATCATTTCCACCCATGTTCAAAATAAGAAGCTAACTGTGCAAGTAGGAATCACACCTACTGCTCACTCTGAAACAGGTCTACAAAACACACAGCACAGAAGCTGGACCAGCTCTGCATCACCCACAGAGCAAGGAAAACCAGGCAAGAGCCACGGGCATGCGCACCAGCGGCACTCTACCCTGAGATCCATGCAGCGCCCACCTGCCCCGCTGTCGGCCCAGCTACCTGAGAAGATGTTCTTGAGGTTCTCCACGGCGGCAGCAAGCTGGCTATGCCGCACCACGGCATCCTTCACGTCCTTGAGGCTCTCGATGGTGTTGATGCTCTGTCTCCAGTCCTTGCTGACATCACCCAAGGACCGCTGGATGTCCTTCACGTCGTTCAGTGCGTTGTGGAGCTGGCTCAGGCCTGTGCGCACCCCATCTAACTGCGACTGGATAGCTGCCTGGGGGCGACAGTGGGCAGTGAGCAGTGCTGGGCAGCCACAAACAAAGCTTCCCAAGAGAAATGCCATTTCAGCAGCAGGGAAGAGCCAATACCCAGAGAAAAGAGAGTAAAACTCAACAAGTACCTAATTGATTCCCAAGAGAAAACTTTTTTTTTTTCATTGCTGCCTTGGAAAAAAACAATACTTTTTAAAGCTTTCTGAGAAAACCTCACAACACCCCTCATCTAGCCCCTCCACCTGAAGGCAATGGATGCCACTATGGTGTGTCTCAGGTCCTGGTGCCACCCATTAAATGGTATCTTTAGAAGGACCCCCCCCCCCCCCATAATTTCTCAGGTGCCTCTCAGTTTCCTAACAGGCCTTATCTCAGTGCAGAAAACTGTCAGGTCTTGCTCATCAGCATTAGAGATGAGGGGTCTTCTGCCATTCAGCCTGAACCAGACTCCGTTCAAGGGGAGCCAGTCCCACTGTGCAGAGCTGGTGCCTGTACGGTCCGGACTCATTCTGCGGGGCCCCTGGCATGCCACCCAGTGAACTGTACACTCAGAAGGGAAAGGGCAGGACAAAGGACACAGGTAGAAGGGCAGGAAAAGACTGGGTAGCACAAAAAAGGCCAGGAATACCTGTAATCCAGGAGTCTTGAATTGCATTTAGAAATAACTAACACAAGACTGCACAAGGTT
Organism: Carollia perspicillata; assembly: GCA_004027735.1. Classification (NCBI taxonomy): domain Eukaryota; kingdom Metazoa; phylum Chordata; class Mammalia; order Chiroptera; family Phyllostomidae; genus Carollia; species Carollia perspicillata. Next base: position 14,891 of record PVKM010000916.1, on the reverse strand, counting down.
TCTAAGTCACTACTGATAATCCTTAGTTAATCCCACACGTTTCCAGAACAGATTAAAATTCTGACTAAGAACACAGCAACTCCACACTTTAAAATTAATATGAAAGTGCTGTTTCCAATCCATCCATGGTTTTGGGATGCCTCCTTGGTACAAACAAATGGCCTCATTCTGTCTCACCAAGGCTGCCCTTACCTTACCTGGGTACTGGTGTTTTCTGGTGGAGAGCCGACCTAACTGCCACATCAGTGTGAGAGTTAACTTTCCTCAAAGACAAATCCTCAACCAGGGGTGTCCAACTTGCGGCCCATGGGCCGCATGCAGCCCAGGATGGCTATGAATGCGGTCCAACACAAAATCGCAAATTTACTTAAAATCTTTTTTTTTGCTCATCAGTTTTCATTAGTGTTTGTGTATTTAATAGGTGGCCCAAGACAACTCTTCTTTTTCCAGTGTGGCCCAGAGGCGCCAGAAGGCTGGACACCCCTGCAGCCATTCTGCTGCCTGTCACCACAGCAACCCAGGGTTTTTAACATTTTTGTAACGATACCGCATACGCATATTTTAATGAAACCTCCCTTTTCATATGAATTAATTTGCAAGCCAACCCAAATCATAAAATACCCTGAAAAGAATGATTTTCTGTCTTGCCCCACTCGCACACACTCTCATACCTGTGTCTAATTCTCTTCCTCCCTCCTTCCCCGGGGCCAGCAGAATACCTCGCCCCCAGTCGGCCTGTTACAGCGTGTGCTGAAGTGATGATCTACACAAAAGATTCTCAGGACGCACTCTGTAGAAAAGCTTTGAAAAAGTTAAGTGGAAATTCCAGGTGTTTAAAAAGATTGTTCTCCTAGTGTTTTCAATATTCCCACAATCTTATTTATCAATCTACTGATGGGTAATATACTGTTGGAAGGAGTGTGCTAAGTAAAGGCAATGTTCCACTCTGCTGCTTCCCAGATCGTCACTAGTCTAATTAGGAAAATTACAATAATGAAGCTAAGAGCCTAAACTTAAGATAAATGACTATGTCCCGCCTGGGGATTCAGTAGGGGCCTGTGGCCTCTCTGGCTGCATACCTTCAATCTGGCCTCCACAGAGGCCTTTTTCCGGGCCTCTCTTCTGCGATACTGCTCCACTTTGTCCAGCTGGTCCGGGCGCTGAAGCATCCCAGCAACCCTTTGGACCGCTGTTGCAACAGCCTCCCGGTCAGTCTCCTTCATGGTCAAAAAGCAGGCGGAATCTCGGAACCTGTCATACTAGAGTTACATACCCTGTGTGCACGGGGGAGAGGGAACAGGAGGGGAAGTATGTTAGCAAGGCAGTAACATCAGGTACACAACTCACCGCCCCCGCAATAGTTAGTTGTTCATAGTGGACTTGCGAGGAGAGCATTTGATTAATCCAGTAAACCTGAAAGAATGTTGGACTACGATCATCGGCTCTTTAACAATAAATATAAAACTTAAGAACTCAAACATGGAGAAAGTTCTGCCCTTAGGGAGAGCAGAGGCATTCACAGGTATAAGATATGAACATATGGAAGATGTCTCTGTATGGGCCCCAGACCGCTCAGCACATCAGATGGCAGTCTCCAAGGCATTTCTCCTGCCCAGACAGGGCCAAGTTCTCATTTCCAGAGCTGTCACACCACCCCTTGGCCACACTGGTGGGACAGCTGTACCAGAACCACTCAGTAGGGACACAGAGGCACAGGGACAGTACACCTCATCACCCCAGGTGAAGTCTCAGCACACATCCTATGATACCCCTCAAGAATCACGACTGTCCGTAGCATGCAGATTTGTTTCCTACTACTTAACACAGCCGAGTAAACGAAGGTGAGAGGACAGAAGGCTCGGATACAGCGTAAAGAGATGCTGCCAAACCAAGCAAACCCGCCTTCCACCCCAGCTCCACCAACATCCTGGTCATGGAATCAAAAGGGAGAGTTGGTGTCTGGCAAATGAGAGGATCAAACAAGAATCCGTTCCCCTGGACTTCAGCCATCGAACTTCCATTTTCATGCATGTTTTCTGTACACGACTTCTCAAAGACATGAAAAAGACCGACCCTCTCCCTAAAATTTCCATTCCCCATTCCCACATGCTTCAGAAAAACCCTGAAATCCACGGAGGATTTTCTAAGTGTTAAATAAGTCCTCTGCTTGTACATAATATGCTTTTTCTCTTTCAAGTGGAACTATACCGCAACCACTGTCTTTCTTTCTTTTCTGATTATGAAGATACGGACACCAGTGCAGAAAATCTGAACAGGCAACCCCGCCTTAAGTCCGCCCTCCAGGGGCAGGCACTTCTGCCAGGGCTCCCGTTTTTCCTTTGCATTCCGAATTTGACATCCACCTGCGTACATAACCCTGTATTTGCTTTGTTTCCTTGTTTCACTTTGACATGTTTCCGGCATTGCCAGCGACATTAACACCTGTACGATTTTCACTACGCGGCAGAGTGTCGCACAAGGAAAGGTCTCCAGCGGCCACAGGTGCACAAAGCTTCAGTCCGTGCCTCAGGGATATGTGCGGCCTCAGCTCCGAATGCCGTTCTCGGGGACAGCCAAGCGCCCTCGGAACCGAACGGTCATCTCGTGACGGGGGCCACAGACGAGGGGCGACACCGCGCCCGCTCAAACGGAGGAGAAGAGGACTGACTGCGGCCCGAACACATCTGGGGTGACGGGACCGCGGTGGCTCCCGACAGGGCTGCGCCACCCGCCTCCGGGGCCGCGCCCCCACCCCGCCCGAGCCCGGGGAGGGACGGCGGCAGAAGCAGGCTACCACCGCCCGGGAACCCACGTCCCCGTCCACCCCCGCCCCCTGTCCGCAGCCCCCTCACCGTCAGTACTGCTGCTGCCAGCCACCTGATCGGAATTGAGAGATCCGCGACTACTTCCGCTTCCGGCCGCACGACCGGAAGGGCGGGGCTGGCGGCGCCCCCGCCCACCGGCAGCGCCCACCCAATGTGGCTTCCAAAATCCACGCTACCCCTACCTCCGGTGGGTTGACTTCTGGTGGGTGGGGCCCTCCAGCCCTCTCCTATCCACGCACCTGTCGTCTCCCTCCCTCGGACCTTTTGTCCGGACTCACCGTGACCCGCGCTGTTGTCCCGCACGTCCTCCGTAGCAGTTTTGTGTGTGTCTCCACCACGCCGTCTACCTCTAATGCTCCCCGTTCACCGGCTACATTTGTCCGCCCGGCACAGTGCAGCAGTGTACCAGACCAACGATTGGCAAGTGGCGGATGTTTTGTAAATAAGCGTCACGTGTGACACCCGACACCCTCCTTGTCACTTGGCAGTTTCCTCGTGAGCTGTCCTCGCTGCACCCTGGAATCTGACTTGAACTAAGCCCGTTAGGGAGTACGCACAGATCAGAAAGGAGCAGCCCACCTGGGATTGGCGGTCAGGGAATGCCGGAATGCGAGGCTGTGGGCCGAGCCCGAGAGTCTTGGAGGACGAGGTTGCCTCGCTGGCTGAGTGCGAGAGTCGCAGGTGCGGCGTGAGCTGGAAAGGAAGCCAGGGGAGTAGGGTCCATGTGTTACTCCTTGAGGGAGAAACATGTACTAGTAAGGTTTCAGGCTTGTCTGTTGTAGTGAGAAGCACTTTGCCTTAACTCCAACTGAAAAGGTAACCTCTCACTGTTATCAACTACTAGACTACCGATGGGCACCTCCTAGAAGTCAGCCCGAGTTGGTACTAACAGGGCAGAGTCTTGAACAGGCAGGGAGTGAGCGGATCTGGAGGGGAGGCAGGTGGGGCAGCAGCAGAGGGGATGGGCGCCTGCACGCACACATGTGGACACACACATGCATGCACACACCTGGGTGCACAGTGGGGGAGGGAGCAGAAAGATGGAGGAGTGTGAGCCCCCCACCATTGCCAGGGATACTTTGTTAAATTACTTTTTTCATCCTTAAAAACCAGAAGAACAAAACATTGATTAAAAATCTTTTTTGACTTCTGGGGTTTTTTGGGTTTTTTTTTGCAAACCAAATAACTGAAATAGCTCCTATAAAACACTGAATAAAAATAGCAATCACCTATTTAAATGCACAGGAGAATTCACAAGCAAGCACAGGAAATGACCAGGGTGGCGAAATAAAGAGGGGAGAGGGAGGTGAGTGAAAACTTCCCCTAGAGTGGGGGTGGGGAGATAGTCCTAACGCCCAAGGCGAGGCCACAGCTCCAGCGGGTGAACTCTGACCCTCCTCCATAAGGACAGGATGCTCAAAGGGTGCATCAGTGTAAGAGTGAACCAGGGGAAACAAACAACAGCCCTGAAAACTGGTTCCTTTCCATTACTGGGATCCAGAGGTTAAGGAAGGCACCCAGGAACTCAAAGTCAGGCGAGTGCACTTCACTTGCATTTACACCTTCCTCAAGCTACAAGCTCTCACTCAAACACCCCTTGGCAGAAGCAAACTGGGGACATTTTTAGAGAGGCCCCTCTAAGATTGGCAGAGTAAGAGATGTGAGGTGGCCTGTTCTGAAGCCAGTTCTGAGGGAATAGAGATCTTGGTTAGCTCGGACTGAGACCTTGTTCAATAGGCACATCCATGATAGCCACTGAAGAAACAGAAACAGAGTTGTGATTTCCAAGCAAATGGGGGAGGGAACAGAGGAAACGCAGCAATCCCGCATGGACAGTAGGAAAGGAGGAAATGCCAAAGGATCATATGTAACTCGGAACACAAAGTAAGTAGAATTATGTTCAACTATATCAATTATCAGAACACAAGTGAATGGATTTTAAAACAGCAGAGTAGCTGCTAATGAGAAAAACCTGAAACACGAACAGGATGGCTAGGCATGGAAGCAGTCTGCGCATGGCCATTTGGGGTCAATGAAGCTGGTGTCAGACAAAATGGGCTTTATGTCAGAGGCACTGTCAGAGTCATGAAGATGCTAAATGCCTAAGCCATGAAGAAACAGTTTGCTGTGCTAAAATCTTAAATTTTTATTATTTTAAAAAATCCTTCACTGAAAAAACAAGCTGCAGACAGCGACCTGTAACTGAGGGGCACTACTATCCTGAGCAAAGACAGGCACAAATCACCCAGCGAGGGGGAGTGTGCAGGACAGCGGGGAAGAAACTGAGTCTGTGCTGCCCCAGGCCTACTCAGCGTCCTCAGGGAGGCCAGAGGACCCCTGCCACTCTGCAGCCCTCACAGTCTTCCAGCCACAGACGAGGGTCATTCCCACTGGAAGCCCTGCCACTCACTCTCACTCAGATCTACCCGTGACCAGCAGGCCCTACAGGGCCTTGTCCCACCCTCTCCTTCCCTTCCGCGCCACCCCACGGCCCCTCCAGCCCCACCCACCTGAGCTGTTGGTGTACCTGTACCTGCAAGTCCACTTCAGGTCTTGGCTCAAACACAGCCTCCCAGCATGGCCTTGCCCACAAAGCTGCCACCTGGGCTGCCCCCTGCCCCACCCTGGCTAATCCACCTGTGTGGCACCCGTCCCCTTCTGATGCAGAACTTAGTGGTTCTGCGGTCACTCCTCCCTCCCTTCCCCCATGCACACATGTGCATACACATGGGTGTCAGCTTCAGCACGGCACCAATGTCCGCATCCTTCCATCTCTGGTGTGTCCCCAGCCCTGTGACGGGGCCTGGTGTTCACCAGGGACTTAACAACTACTGTTGAATGATGAAAGGAAGGAAATACACGTAAAACAATTACCTACCATTCACCCTCCAAAGAACAAAACCAAAACGCCTGACAACATCCAGTGTCTGTTGGAATGTGAGCCCCAGGGCTGCAGGTGGGGCAAGGCTGTGGTCCATGTCCCACAAACTCCATGTGCTGAAACCTCCCCCCAGAGGTGATGGGGTCTGGAGGTGGACCTTCGGAGGACTAATAGCCCCAAAGTGTCCTTCAGAAAACGTGCCACAGAGTGGGCCCCTCCCACCAGTGAGGACACAGTGAAGAGCTGGCTGAGCCCTCGCCCACTGTCCGGCACCCCGAGATCAGGGTGCAGCCCCCAGGATGTGTCTGTTGTTGAACCCCCATCTGTGGCGGTGCTGCCACAAAGGGACTGAGGCGCACACGTGGCAGGACCTCTTTGGCGGGTCATGGGCAGCTCTCTTGGGGTGTCTTCAGTCCTAAAGAGTGCATGTGGGGGTCTGGAATTGACGCCCATGCCCATCTGTCCCCATAGGAGCAGAGTAGTCACGGGATAGGGTGTGAGTGAGTGACCTCCATCTCAGGTCTCAACACAAGTGAGTCTGAGAAAACGTGCAAGACAGGGAGGTGTCACAGGGGAGGGCAGGTGGCCACTACGGAGGGAACAGCTGAGGTTGGCCCAGCAAATGGGGGGTGGCTGGCCTGCTCTCCCCTGTGAAGGACACAGGAGTCTCAGGACCACGAAGGAGGCCTGGCCAGGGCGTGACGTGCTGCAGGCAGGGGCAGATCCATGCTCTGTCCGGGGCATCTGAAACGTGTCGTTTTGGAGGAATTCTTTGACCAGACCAAGGAAACAACCACCACTCTCTGGGCCTTGGAAGGGGTCTCTGCTGGGCCTTGACGACTCTCGCCCCCTTCCCACACACCTATCACCAGGTCCTGGGCCAGGCCGGCTGATCCCATAGGGTCTCCACACATACGTGGCAGGAGCATCTGCTCTCACTGGAAAGGTCAAGTCTGGGGTATCCCGAAGGCACCTGGGAGACTCCCCTAACCCTCAGAGACGGGCAGGAGAGGGGCTGGCAGGCAGAGGGAGGAAGCAGTCCTAGGCCTCAGCAAGCAGTCTCCCTCCTCCTGTGCCTGGGCTGCACCATGGTGATTTTCCCTGTTATCACTGCCTGGTGCCTGAGACAGTAAAGAACTGTCTGAGCGTGTGAGTTAACCAACACACATTTATAAAGGAAATAAAGTGACTTCACTTGAAAAAATCAAGTAGATGTTTCCATTTATGATAAATCCTCATTACCATGATTTATTTTACATCAATATTGCAAATGTAATGACTCCACAGTATCAGAAATACATTTGAAAGCTCCTTCTAAAGGCACCAAGGAAACTACAAAAAGTTACATTGTAGTCATCCATCTGTAAAATTCAAAAATATCAGTATAGATACTGGAAACTCTTTTCTTCCAGTAGAAACTGCCAAAATATAAAATATAATTTGTGTGCATCTCCAGCCCCACCTTCTATTTGACTGTAATCTGTTTCAGCAGCGCAGGCACAAGCCACAGACAACAGAAGAACACAGCAGTGATGGGCACCGCTGTTGACAGCTACGCGTGGGACCGCCACAGCTGCGCCTTCTGCCTCCTGTCCTCATCTTCCCCGCAATTCTGAGGACAGACAAGCAGGTAAAATAACAGATGTGCTGACTCAGGGAAGTTTTGTTGCTGCTGGGCCCAAGCACAGGACAGTCTCAAGGACAGAAAACCTATGGCGTTGAGGTGCAGATGCTGAGTTCTACATCAACAAGCATGCCCTGTCCACCCAACAATGGCCAATCGGATGCACGTGGGCCAGGGAGAATGCAGACAGACAGGTTCATCTGAACGCGAGGAAGGAGGTGGGGCAGCACAGGCCCTGCCGCGGGCAGGACAGGGCAGCGCCGGGGCCTCGCCCCATGGGCAGGGGCCGCTGAGTATGTTTGGAAAGGCTTCTCCACCCCCCCCCCACCCCCCCGCCCGTGGCGTTCAGGCCTGCAGCTCTCCTTCAGTTGTGATGGGATCTGGTGACAGAGTGCAAACACGCAACGACGTCTCTGAATTCCATCTTCTCAGTCCCGAATTTTCATAGACACACATTACACATGCGCAGTACTGCCATCTGCAGCCTCCGAAGACGGGGAAGGGCAGTGGCCTGCATCCTCTCAGTTGAATGAAGTGAGAGGAGGAGCTGAGGGGAGCTCCCCGAGGTGGGAGCACAGAGAGTGGATGGCTATTCCTGAGAGGTGCTCAGGGGCTTCGGGTGACGAGGAGTGGGCACCCAGTTTGAACAGGAAGGAGGCAGGAAGATCCTGAAGCGCCACCTCTTGTCTTTGGAATAAAATCTATAGATACCCAGGGAGCAGAAGTGTGCTGTGCTCGGCGTGAGAACTGGGCAGACAGGAGATGCTGGGCCAGCGTGGGGCGAGAGGGGAAGCAGGTGGTCCTCACAGGCGGCTGATCCTCACAGGCAGCAGGTCCTCTGGATGACTGGTCCTCAGGGTGGCTCTTACCAACCAGTTTCAGCATTAACCCAGGAACTGAACACTGACACCCCAAAGCCACCAATGACAGAGAGGAAAAATCACACACTGAAGAGTAGAATTTCTAGATGGCAGAACAGCAGTTCCTTACTCAGGGCTCCTGCCACCTCCCTAGATGCCCAACTGGAGACAACTTTAAGGACAGATGTCCTTCTCCCTCAGGGCCTACCTGCCGCGACCCCTCCTCCTGCCTGTTGCTGGTTTTCACACCCAGATGGGGTGCACTGGAGTCCCCCCTGGAACTTCGCCATCAGCCACGAGCCATCTCTGGGTAGAGACTGGGGGACACCTTCACTTTCTGATTTATGCTTTGTATCCAAATTCTCTACAATCAGAATGTATTACATTTTCAATGAAAAAAGTTACCTGCCTGCCCCTTCTCTAATAACTCTTCCTGGGATGCTGATTGGAGTCCTCATTTGAAAAATTGTGGACAAGACAAGCAAGACAGCAGCACAAGGCGACCTCCTGTTTCTTTTGTCTACGTTTTCAACTTCTACCTGCAAACCCAGATTCTGGGAACTTGACGTTACATGCTGCACCAAGAGACAGATAAGCATAAACCATCTTCAGAGGCCCGTTCAGAACCTCAGAGAAACTTCCAGAAGAAACTGGACATTGCCCTGTGAATCTCCACTCCGGTTTGGCCTCAAACTCCACCACGAGTCACAGAGCATGTGCTGCTGGACCTGGTGCCCACTGTGTCTTCTGCCTGGAACTTCCTAGAGTCCTTCCATGAACGGGTGCCTGGCCACCTGCAGCTCAGTGAGTTACAGCCCTGAGCTACTGCTGGCAGTGGAAACCCCAGGATGGGGTGGCTCTCTGAATTCAAGCCAGGGGCTGGGAGGCAGGTGTGGGGCAACAGGAAACTTCACCTCCACAGCCTGCATGCACTGTGGACATGATTGACAGTCAGCCCAGAGCCTGCTGCCGCCACTCAAGCCCCTGAGGGAGTGCACCCCATCAGGCCTGCCTGCCCAGCAGTGGTCACTTCCTGAAAAATTTTAATCCCTCAGAGAGAAATACTGTCATACTGGAACCGACTTAAGGCCACATTGCACTTAAGAACTTTGGTGATATTTTACAAAACACAGAATGTGCTCTTGCATGTAACAAACAACAGAGGACTGAACTGGTGCAACTCTGCAGAGTGTCACTGAAGAGAGGCTCCGACCTGCACCTGCCATCCATCCCAGCTGACAGGTGAATCGGAGTGTGGACAGATGCCACTTTCAACAACCACCCAGATCTATGGCAGAAAAGAGCATTCAGACGCTTTGGGAGGCACCAGCGTCGCCAAGGCACTTCTGGGGAGCATTCTGGGCACCCCACCCTGGCTGTGAGCAGCCCATGGTGGGGAGTCCAAGGGCTCAAGCTTGATCATGGGCGTGGTTCCGGGAGCTCTGCAGTCACAGCCCAGAGTAGGGGGCCGGTGGCTCCGCACACAGAGGCAGGGGGGAGGCTCTGGCTCAGGAGGGCCATGGCCACGCTCCAGGCAGACGAAGTGTGCAGGATGGAATGGGGCCAGCTCCCTGCCAGGCCTCGGGGGAGCCCCCAGCATGCCATGCCCCAGGTGCGGGGGGTACAGGTGGTGCTTGGAGTCTGGTTCTGTTTTTAAGTGCATCCTGGTAGGGAAAGTGACCAGCTGTCTCTTGGCCACATCACTGGTTCCCAGCCACACCTGGCTTGGGGGCATAGAGTAGCCATCTGCTGCGTCCTCAGACCCAGAGTCACTCTCCATCTTGATGGGTACGTTGAGTGACAACATGGGGTTGCACGGGGCCTCCAGGGGCATGGGCACACCTGGCAACTTGATATCCTCGGTGGAGTAGCCCCCTGCTGCGAGACACTGTACTCCAGGCTGAGGGAGCTGGTTTTCCAGGCTTCCCTGGGGGAAAGGACAGCTGGTGGGGGGGTGTACTTGGCCCTGATCGCTGTCCCGCAAGGCTCTGCTCGGCTGGCTGGCATACATACTGGGGGACTGCTGCGAGCCAGGTGAGTTCCTGAAGGCAGGGACAGTGCCTGGGGTGCCAGGGTAGGGCAGGCAGGAGCCCCGGGGTGTGGTGTGCACAGAAAATGGGTCGCTCCTGCTGGGCTCCAGCTTCAGCTTGGTGCCATCCTGACCATGTTTCCCTGTTGCCCAGTTCAGCTGCCTCATGGGTCCCGGCGTCTCGAAGCAGCAGTCATATGTGTGTATTTCCCGCCTTCTCCTCCTCACCCCAGAGGAGCTGCCTGGCACCTGCCTGTGCTCCTCTGCTCCCCAGTCCCTGCAGAGAGGAGATGGCCAGTCAGACAGAGCAAGGGTGGCGATGAGGGTGCTAAGTCAGGGTGACATGACTGAATCTGTGGGGGCGGATACATGCCCACACTCCACTGCTGCTCTTAACCTGCCCGCAGCCCCGTGGTCCTGTGCCAGTGCCCTCCCTTCCTGTACTTGACCCTCCACCACTTCCTGGGTGCCCAGCGGGACTCTGAGGGCTTGGATGGGGTAGGGGTTCAGAGAGCAGCACCTCTGTAAGGCACATGCCATGTGTGACGGACCGGTCAGCCACACCAGTAGCTACTAACACTGGGAGAGGGGTTTCTGGGTGGTTTCTGTGTGCCAGGCCCTGTCACTGCCCATGTTGCTTCCGCAATCATTACATGGTGTGGCATCACCTGTGGTGACAGGGGAGATGGTGACCAGGAGCAAGAGGTGCAGCCCTGCAACCACATTGCCAGGCCAGTCCTCCAAGAGAAGACCCATTGGTCAGGGAAGGGGTGGGGGGTGCAGACGACAGGGAGTGCGGAAGGTTTCCAAGCAAAGGTGAGGGTGGAGGATGGGGCGGTCACCCATCCAGGGTCCAGGCTACAGGCAGAGGGAGAGTCCCTAGGTCCTGGCAGCCTCTACTGAAGTCCCCTCCCCTGTCTCCAGCTAGTCCCCACACGTGGAATGACTTCTAGGGTGAGAGGCATGTTTGGGCATGTTTCCTATGCATCTGCACATTTCACTAAGAGCAAGGTTTAGCCTTCATGGTCAAGGCCACCAGTCACTCCTTTTTCCCTAAAACCCGGCTATGACTTGGCTACGTATGGCCTTGGACAGGGGCACCACTTACCCTGCAGCCCCCTCGGGGTAAAGGACGAGGTCGGGGCCACCCCTGAGACACAGACACGTGGCCCTGGCTGGAACCCGGGCCCAGCGGCAGGCATCCATCTGTGCCCTGAACACTGAAATGCCATTTTCTCCGTTGTTCCTTCCTGTCAGGATTCAGAGAGGGGAAAAGCCATCATCTCGTGAACTGAACGGTGCCTGGACCCGACAAGCTTTGTTCTCCATGGACACGATTTGAGCCTTTCTGAGGAACTCCACGACCCATGATTCCCGGAGTTCCTCGGACAGGCACGGGCCAGAGCCCACCGGAGCCCGCCTCGTCCCAGCCTTGCCTGCTCGCTCCAGACGGAATTTCCACGGAATACACCACGGTTTCTAGAGGCAGGGGGAGCCCTCCAAGAGACATGGACACATTTTACCCATTTAAAAAGGATGACAGAGTGAACTTCTAAAAGTACCTGCTAAGTAATTGGGTTTTCCGTGCAATTCTGACACACACAGACTCCTGGTGGCTTTTGCTCTGTGAAGAACGGAAAGAGCAAAATGATATGCAGATCACATGTGTTGACAGCAGAAGTTAACAATAAGACAGGCATTACTGTCACAGCTTGGAGGGGGGGACACACCAGTAACTCACACTTTTTAACTTTGTGTAGATTATTAAGCCTTTTTTCAGCTAGAGATTTACTAAAAATTCCAATTCATGTCACTTTTTAGGTCAGTAAAGGGCTAGAGGGTTTGCTTTAGAAAGTCAACTTGCACACGGAATGAATTTTCAGTGCTTCTGTTTTATTCTGGACGGCCAGAATGGAAATGCAGTCGATTCTTGTCATTTGCACTAGCTATGTTCTACACGTCACTGTGAACACTACATTAGTGAACACTGAGCCATCACTCCTGAGCACGCACACGCACACACCACCCCCTCACAGAGCTTATGTGGGATCCTAAGCCCGGGGCATCCCCTCCTGCTAGATTCTTTTTTTAAAAAATATTTTTCAAGAGAAAAGACAGGCTCCGAAGTGTTCAGTGACTTGCTTGGGGCCACTCCTCTGGCACGGGCAGGGCTGGGATGCAAATCCAGTCCACGCCACTGGACCCAGAGCCACAGCTGCCTGCCCCGCCCCGCCCCGCCTCGCCACCCCCTGGCCGTTTCTGCAGAGCAGAGACAGGAGGACAGAGCAGAAGATGAGAGAAAGAGGAAAGAGCAGAGGAAGAGGGGGAAGTGTCTCCCTCGGCTGGAATGTGTTCATGGGGCAACTCAAGTATCTGCCGCTCTGCACGACCACGAATGACTGCAATGGCCCCTGGGTATTGATTTTGGGGCACGAATAGTGTTAGCGAGCAGGTGGAGTCACGCATACAGGATCTGCGGACGACTGGGCGTGAAGGAGTGTCACAAAGCTATCAGGAAAGTTGTGGAGGACTTGATCAGCTGTCTGCAGGGACAGCGCCACACATCCAGAGCAGCCCTCAGGGCCTCCGATTCTCTGGGTTTGCACCTTCTACGGTTTGTGAGCTCAGAGGGAAGCGAATGTGATGTGTGAACTGAACCTGGGCTTAGGAAATCCATTCAGAGCATCTGGGAATTCCCAAACCAGGAAGCCAAGGAAGTTGTTCGCTCCTCTCTTAAAATGTTGAGTGGAATCCGCGTTCTCCTAGGGCCTCTGTCTTCCCTCTTCTGAGTTATAATGATATTCTGTACAGTATGCTGTCTAGGATTGACTCAGCCGTCATCGTGTGTGCCACCTTCGTATCCCTTAGGGCCTCACCACACCTGCCACCTCCGCACAATAGCTGCAGCAGGGGCCCAGTCAGCCTGTGCTTCCTTGCATGGTCACCAGGGGGCGGCAGAAGCCCACCTTGCGCCCTGACCCCTGTCAGGTGATGGGAAGGGTAGAATTTTCCTCTCTCTTGTTTGTAGGGTTGGAAAAACATGTATGGAAGAGAGAAAACTCATCGCCTGAGTTTCATTTACAATTATCAAGCCACAGCAGCTTAACACAGAAAACTTGAAGAGAGTAAATGAAGATGAAGAAGGATGTGTTAGTCCAGGTGGTAAGGAAGCGGGTGTGGACAGGCTCAACCCCCACCAGGTGGATGAGACCTTTGCAGTGGGCTCTGCACACGTGAGTTAATCTCTGGGCAATAAATAACCTCTGCACTTTGGCACACCTTCCTGATTTATCTTGCTTTATCACTTAGGTTTACAGTTGTTTTCATTGGGTATTGCGTTTTTCCTCTTTTATATTTCTTGACATTTTGCGACTTTAAAGTTAAAAAAGGCATATATATCTCCTTTAAAACTGCTCCACAAAGCTGCTGTCTTAGCATGCTGGCACCTGCCAGGGACCCTGAGGATGGCCCCAAGCTCATATGTGCCTGTACCCCTGGAAGCCACCTTCGGTGCAGACATGTGAGACTAGCGGCAGCAAGGTGAGGCTTGTGCCATGACGTCAGCGGCTCCCACTGCAGGCTTCAGAGAGAAGCCTCCTGTGTCTGGACTGTGACTGGAGGACTTCGGGAGGGAGAGGTGTAGCAGGTTGGCTGCCACCATTCACGAAGGCATCTTTTTTTCTTTATCCTCAGCTGAGGACACTTTTTTCATTGCTCTTAGAGAGAAAGGAAAACATTGATGCAAGGGAGAAGCATCAATTGGTTGCCTCCCATACATGCCTGGACTTGGGGCAGAACCTGCAACCTTGTGGTTATGAGATGACGCTCCAACCAACTGAACCATGCTGGCCAGGGTGGCATTTTGTTTTTTTTCTAATGGTGGCTTCCATAATGTGCTAGCTTAAAAGACACCAAGTTTCTCATTTTATTGTTTGCTGGAAATAAAGAAAGAGTAGACGGAACGTGCTCCATGTCAGACGCTCTGCTTTAAGCACCAGCCACAGTGAGTGCGGCTGCTGGGGGCCTCTTGCTTACTTTGTGTCCATTGTGGCCGAGATGTCTGTCCTGTGCTTCGCCCTCAGGAACGCGCCCTTCATTTTCATCTCTGCCACAGCGGGTAGGAGGACGGGCACCACAACGCAAAACAGTGAGAGCCGAGGGGACAGGACGCTCCCTGATGGTGCCTTCCTCTTCTGTCCAAACAGGAATTTTAGTTTTCCTTGAAACTGCATTGTCTGGTTTTTAAAGACAGAAACATGTTCACAGAGCAATTAGCAACATGGTCAAAAGACACAGAACTGATACGCTCTGGGAAAGAAACACAGACACGAAGCTTGTCCTAAGTCACTGAGGAGACGTGAACTGATGTGTACGGCCGTGCTGCCCGCACGCTTGTTCCCGCTGTCAGTGCTAGAGCACTTTCCATCGCACAGCAACGGACTTACGGGTAAAATATGACCAGACGCTTATTCTCTAACTAACTGACTTTGCTGGTTTCCTCAGTGCTTTTACAGTTTCATTTTTAACCAATATTTCAATCTCTGCTTGATGGTATAGGAAAATGTACAATCTCTGTATCTAGCTACAGTAAAACCACTTTAGTTTCTGACAAAATGTAGAACAAAATACCAAAATAAAAGACTTTATGGACAACCAGTTGCCTAAGTAAAAG
>PVKM010000915.1:0-89911 GCA_004027735.1 Carollia perspicillata | reverse complement strand
TACTCCAGTCTAGCACAGGGGCCTGATGGGACATTATTTAATATTCTCTGTATACAGTTCTATATCCCATCTTTGGAACTAAAAAGCAGGCATTCTCCCCATTACTTCACAATGACACTCCACAATAGACTGCCTATAAAATAAATAGACAAGGGATTTCTCCTTCTTTATCCTTTACCAAAGAGCCAAGAAACCCTTGGCACAAATGAATTCATGACAGGCCCTCGCTAGGTAGCTCAGTTGGTTGGTGAATCATACAGATCTGTATGCCAAAAGTGCAGGTTTAATCTCTGGTCAGTGCACATACAAGAATCAACCAGTGAATGCAGGAGTAAGTGAGAAGACAAGAAGTAACTTATTCCACAAGTTACTAACCATCCCACATATATGTGTGTGTGTGTGTGTGTGTGTGTGTGTGTATGTGTGCATGTGTGTGTGTATAAATAAAATTTAAAAAATAAATAAACTCATGATGAGTACCAGGCATTTCAAAGTCAGATATGAGTGTCTTAGAGTCTACCTATATTCCGAATCCTGGCTTTACATATTAAAAATGTTCTAAGTTTATGATTTTCACAACTTTTATTCTAGAAATACAGCTTTTAAGTTCTTCTTAAAATTTTGAACAAAACTGTAGGTGAAACAGTAAAACAAATCAGACAACATTATACCCATTTCAGTCCAAAATCCTGAATCTCCAACTCTTGGGGAAATGAATGTGCTTTTAAACTTGAAAATTATATTCTCCATTATTTACCCTAAATGTCACTATAATTATACCCATCTCAAATGTATATCTATAATTCTTTCTGCAAGATATATAATTAAAATGAAGTGATAATCTAAACAATGAAAATAAAATACAGTCCTGCAATTACAAAGTCAAACTTTTTCCATGCTAGAACAGAATGAAGAAAGGCATTATTTAATTAAAATACCAAATGCCAGAATTCATAAGGGATGCCAACCATGCCATAAGTACTCTCCGGGATAGATGATGATATTAAAGACAAAA
Organism: Carollia perspicillata; assembly: GCA_004027735.1. NCBI lineage: Eukaryota > Metazoa > Chordata > Mammalia > Chiroptera > Phyllostomidae > Carollia > Carollia perspicillata. The sequence continues at coordinate 88,896 of PVKM010000915.1, read as the reverse complement.
CCACATGTCAAATACTTGATATTATGTGTAAACATGAATAGTCCTATTCTCTGTGGTAACCATTAGTAACTTATTCCATATATATCTTTTAAAAAACATAGCATGAGGAAAACAAATATGCCTGCAGCTGACTAGCTCTTTCTCCAGTTGCACACAAGCTCCCCATGTGCCAGTTCAATCTACAGCTTGTCGTAGCACACCCGGCTGGCTTTGCTACTATAACTAGCTTCTTTGAGTGTCTGAGATTATAAACCCTAACTGCAACCCCATCTTCAACTGTTTCTTGTAGCTTCTTTACCCAAATCAGGAGCAGCAATATTGAGAACAAAGTAAGTCTCAATGGGAAGGTCACTTTCAATCCTGTGAGCAGTACCTACCTATAGTGATAAACCCTGGAAGTTTAAGTATTAAATAAGTGATGGCGTGGGCACTTAAAAATGCTAGTAAGTTTGTTTGCTAAGTTTATTGACTGAAATTCCATTTAATATTAAGTTATTATTAGAAGTGAGTTGGATGAGTCTTAACTTCCTGATTATCTGCAGGGAAGTTTGACTGACAAAACTATTGGCAATTTAAAGTAAATGTTTATTTAATAAGTAAATAGAATATTTTTGGTTTCTGAATGTACCATATTTGTACAATAAAATAAAGAATCCATGTATATGTTAATGTAAGACATATGAAAAATCATGGTATACCAACGAGGAGAATACTGACTAACAAGAATAGCTTATTATTATTAAGATAAGTGTAACTAGACTGTCTTATAAACCTATTATAAAGCAGGCTAGTTTAAAGGTCAGAAAAAATTTAAATATATAATATATATTGTTATTCTGTAAATAAATATTTGCGAGTTTTAGGGTCAGAAAAATATTTAATGTATTTATGTGATATACACCTATGTACATAAAATATATATCACTAAATAAAGTTTTTAAAATATTTACCTTAAAAATTTAGTTTATGTGACAGTTATTATGGTAAACTCTTACATACATACTAAATGTACTAGGCATTCTGTAGCAGAAAACAAAACTGAAAAAAAAACAAGATTGTTAGCCTCCAGAATGATAGACCTTAGTCGTAAAAACAAGATTCTCTGTAAAGAAAAGCTGGCCCTGTCCTGACTGTCCTTCTGACAGCATGTGATTGGTTCCATCCTCTTCCTCCTTATTGATACCATCTTCTTTAGTTTATAAAGCAGCAGATCCTCCTGCCCTTTCCCGCCCTCATTGAGTTTTTATTTTTGTTTTTGGGTTTTTCTGTTTTTTTTTTTTTCTCAGAATTCCTGTTTCTTTTCCTGAGCATTTAATATAGGTTATCTCATGTTTCTAGCCTCAATTGTCTTCTCTTTCTTATGGCACTCACATTGAATAAGTGATCTTGTCATCTTATTTTTCCTTATAGAAAAAATTCTTATTTTTTATTTAAAAAATATAAAAAATGAAACACTTTTTATGAAAAAATAAAAACAATTTTATTTTACATTTCCCTCATTTTTAATTTCTTATCTCAATTAATGACACCACCCCACACCTAATGGAACAAGCTAGAAATCTAGATGTCCAGTTTGACATCAGCTGTCCTCACCATGTACGTCCATGCAGGCACCATGTCTCATCAGTTTTGCCTCTTTGATCATTCTTGGCAGTGTCCATGACTTTCTGTCCCTTATACCAGGCAGCTGCAATTTAAAATCTTTCCAGTTTTTATATGGATGATTGAACATCGTCCTAACTGCTCTTCCATCTTCTTGGCTGTCCCACTGAGGAAATAATGCCAGAATGATTAATCTTCCCAAAAGGTACATATGATCATGCCATTTCTTTGTTTTTAATAATGTATGGCTAATCAAATCTTTTAAAATAATTTCCAAATACTGTTGTGATTAATAGGAGTTTCCTCATATCCAATTTGCAACTCTTGCTTTATTTCTTGCCACTTTCTTCAGACTTTACTTCTATAAACACACTGTCACAGTCCATACAGACTGTCCTCTATGTCTGTCCGTTTAATTCTCACTCTGTCAAGTACACTTTGTTTCTCACCTCCATTAACCATTAACATTCTCTCCTATCCTTTTCTTTTACCCACACATACTCACCTAACTTGGATGAATACAATTGTGTCTTAAAAATCAGTTGAAAGTCTTGGAGAAGATTTTCCAATGACAAAACTATTCAAATCTGGATGGGTAGTCTATCTCACTCTCGTGTGTTCAGGTGGACATCTATTTCAAAGTCATTTACACACTTCACCTTAATAAATTGGTGCTTTTTTTTAGTTCTCCCTTTAAGCTACAAAGTCCTTTGTAGAATAGTTCTTGGCACATAGAAAATGTTTATATTGGTAGCTCTAATTATTAAGTAATGTGGGAAGAACTTGTAGGAAAATCTAGCCCTAGTTAAAATATAGTTGGCAGAGGTCAAAATTATGATATTCCTTACTCTTATTGAAAACAAATGATTTAAGAAATTATTTTATTTTCCTCTAAGTTCAAAGAGCAACAAAGTATTGCTCTCAGGATATTTTCAGCACAAATCAATAAGTACTATAATTCTTTTCAATTAATATTAGTTTACTTTTTAAATTTCAGGTTCAATTTAAGCAATAATGTTGATATAATTTTTAAAATGAACTTTCAATTTGTCACTTTTCTCCTGAAACTTTCTACTGAACCCAGATTATTAAACATAGAATCTAAATTCTTTACTGTTTAAATATCCAACAGGATTCAACTTGTTTTTCCCTCTGTAATTATATCTCCTTTCATATAACATCCTTTCAATAAATATTAGCAAATAAATTAACTATGGAGTATTGAATATATTATATTTTCAGCATTCTCAGGAAAACAATGCATGGAAGTGTATTGAAGCTTTCTTCAGAAAAGTGATTCTTCTCCATTGGTCTCATTTGCTGCTGTTCAGGCATCTAGTCAGCATGATATTCAGCAGTCTTAAGTGTTTCTTTTGCAATAGAAAAACTATCTCAAAATGACAATTCCAAAATACATGTTCCTTAAAGTTTCTATGTGCTATATAATTACTATGGAGAAAACATGTGTTTAGAATTAAAATATTTTAAGCTAAGTTTAAACCCTAAATATGCTGCAAAATTATGTGTTTGGTTTCCTCAGAAGTAATATAATGAATAATGAAGGCTATGTCAGGCTTTATTTAAAATAACTTGGTACACTTTGGGAAATTCTTTATCCTACCTAATCACTTAAGAGTAACAGGAGAAATTCTGAAACTCCAAGAAGAATATTATAGATTATTACACTGAATTTAGTTAAATGGAGGGAAAAAATTAACCTTGAGCTTGCTATCATATACAAGATGTACTGAAATTATATTCCTCCATTGAACATAATGACTTCATTCTACAAGCAGCATTAATTAAGACTTTTTAAATATATATTGTATAAAGGTATATATTATTACTTTATTAATCACTATCTCTCATCTTAAAAATAATAGGGGCTTTTGGTAATTAAATATTTAAATGAAGGAATGTGTAAGTCTAGTTCTATGCATTTTTGGAGTAATTATATCTTGTGTAATTCCTTTTTTTTCCATTTCTGTTAGCATCTACATTCTTTCATAAAGAGGATGTGTGCTCAGGGTGGGAGTGTGGGAATGAACAATTAAAACAAGTCTATTACTCTACTGTTTGTTAATTGACCAAAAAGTTTCATCAGAAAATCTATTGGCTTGCTCTCCTGAAGTTTTAAAGACTAAGCAATACGAAAAGGAAGATTTTTTTGCAGTGTATGTGGTACAAAACAATTGGATTTATTTACTCTCGTATGCAATAACATATTGTGGAAATAACTGAGGAGTGAAGGCATGGGTAATTTAAAAATGCTTTTTTCATTTTACATAAAGTGACTTTACTTTATTTGCAAAAAATATTCTTCTCAAACAAACAAGCAAAAAGCCATACATTCACACACAAGACAAAAGTTGTGGGAATTAGAAAGGTGCTCAAGTTCATGCAAACAATGAATATTAACTCAAGACTAGTGTTTTGAGAAATGGAATCATGCAATAAAATGACTAACTTTAAAATAAAAATCTTAACATATGTCATGAGCATATGTTCATGATATAGTACTTCCTATAAGTCAGCTGGTCAACTGCTCTGTTAGCTGCCTGCTGAGAAGCCGGGCACCAAGGAATAGAGAAGAGTGACATGCAGTAACTGTGCTATTCACTCAGCTCTTATTGAATTCAGGTTCACTCAAAGTAGAACATCAACACACATTAATATCCTACTCACACTCTAGCAATCTAAGAGAAATACAATATACACACACACAGAGCAATCAATAGGGGATAATGAACCCAAGTCCCAGAGTCTCAGTCTGCAGGTCTGAGAGACCCATAGTGGGCCAGGGAGTTGTCAGCATCTTGCACAGGAGGATGGCATCCAGGAGGGCTGGAGCCAGGAGGGCAGCAGGGCAGACATAGTCCTCAGTCCAGTAGGGCAGAGCCTCCGGTGGCTGATGCCAAGGGAGATGAGTGTGGCATGGAGCAGCTCTCTGGTGTGTGGAATGTGGCTGTCTCAGCAGTGGTCTGGAGTCTGCCTCAGTTATACCTTGAAAGTGGTGTACTCTACCCTTCTGGGTCTTTTGATAAGTTTCTTGGCACCCCTGCTGGCAAGTGTGGAATCTCCCCAGAAGCCCATCTATGGGTGGTCCTGTTCTGCAGACATGGCTATTCTGATCACATGGGCAGATATCTTAGGTATGTCTCATTGCCAGATGTATCTCCTCTGACTTAGGTTAGTTTCCCTATTGAACCAGAGTGTCATGGCTGACTGACAGCCATTTTGGTTGACATGAGTGACTCCATTTTGTTTCATATACTTTATGCTCTCTTGATTGGACCAATGCCATTTTACTGGTCCTGCCTTCCACAATATGCCATTTGCTTATTAAACCACACCAGTAGTTAACACTAATAATACCTGGGCCCCTTCATGCATCACCAGCCAGTACTTTTCCCACTGTTTAGGCTCCAAGCTCAAAGGTGTTCTTTGAGTTCCTTGATATGCCATTATCTTCCTGGCCTCAGGGCCATCCCACATATTCTTTCTTATTCTTGGAACACAAATTCTTCCCTTTTAGTGATCCAATTTTTATGCATATTTCAGAATTCAGAGTGAAGTCTTCCTCTCTGAGAATTCTTCTGGATCACCTGAAGCAATAATTAGCATATGGGGGAGGTGCCTTTACTTAGAAAATATTTAAGAACATGTAAAGCACTTTTTATTGCAATAGTGACTAATGGCAGCGGGGGAAGTGAGGGATATGCTGCTGCCCTTTAGTGCTCAGAGACCAGGATGGTAGATGGTCCACAACGTGCACACTGAAATAGTGTCCCTTTCAAGATGCAACTAATGTTCCCATTGAGAAAATAGATTAAGTCCTCTATGAAAATTATGTTAACTCTCTGATCATTATATTTATTGCAATTTGAAATAAATGGCTTTACTGGTAATTTAATATTAGGCCAAATAAAATTACTGGGTGAGAGGCAGGGAACTTTATCCCTGATAGGTTCTTCTGGGTAGAGAGAATTGAAAAGATGTAACATTCCTGACCTCTCCCTCAGCATTCAGAAGGCTCCTTTGTGCCTTCTCTTGTACCTTATGAGAGGGGAGGGGCTTATTTAACCTGCACATTTGGAGTCTTTCAGTTTTTTCTTTAGAGGGTTCTGAAATGACTTAGAAGTGTATGAGTTAGCATTGCTTACTACACATTTTAGAAAAATCTACATTAATGGTTGTGATGGTTAATCTTATGCATCAACTTGACTGGGCTAAGAAATGCCTACATTGCTGGTAGAACATTATTTCTGGGTGTGTCTGTGAGGGTGTCACTGGAAGAGGTTAGCATTTTAATCAGTAGACTAAAAATATTGTTCTCACCAAAGTGGGTGGGCATCATCCAATCCAATGAGGACATTAATAGAACCAAAAAAGGGAGGAAAGACAATCTTTCTCTCTCTCTCTCTCCCTCGCTCTCTCTGTCTCTCTCTCCCCACCTCTCTCTCTCTCTGCTTAAGCTGAAACATCCCTCTTGTTCTGCCCTTGGATATCAGTGCTCCTGCTTCTCAGACTCAGACTGGCACTCACGCGTTTAGCTCCTGGTTCTTTGAACTCAGACACCAATGGCTTTTGTGCTTCTCCAGCGTGCAAAAAGCAGTGTGGAACTTCTCAGTTTCCGTAACTTCATGAGGCAATTTCTATAATAATTCTCCTTGTATTTATGTCCATATATTTATATCAACCATATCTGTATCATCTATCTAATTGTTTCTGTGTCCCTGACCAATAATAAATACTCTTGTATAATACACATGAACTTTCATTTTCTCAAGTAGAAGAGTTATCTACTTAATTATCCATTATCCATTAACAAGTGACAAAGCCACTTAATGACTGGTAGATAAACTGGAATATAGTCTTTCATGTAGGAAAATAAATAAGATAAGGGATTCGGGTATTAGAAATGAAGAAAAATTTAGTACAGGTAACTCGCAGTTTATCACGAATAAATTAACAATAAAGGACTCTTGTTCACAGGGCTAAAAATTCACACATCCCAAATTATGCCTCACCTTTCTAATATACCATACCAGAAGGTTAGCAAAGAGACTGAAAGAAAGATCATGAGAAACTCTGGGGAAAAAACTGAAAGAAATATGAGGACAAGATGAATGAAGTTTCAGGGACCCAATTGGACATGCGACTAAGGAATATTTACTACTAATCTCCTAATTAAGATAGTTGTGATTATTAAAATTTCATATTCATATATTCACAATCCCACCTTAGCATATACCTTACTGAAGACTCTGATTTAGCATATTAATGTTGTCTGACATGCACCTGATATCTAATATTTGATATTCTTCTATTTTATTTACAAATTACTCTTAGTTTAGCATCATCCTTGTTTTCATTTATTGTCAATTATTGCTTTACTTTATTTCCAGTGGTAGGAAGCCATATATATTTGCATATGTTAGGGTTCAAATCTTCCATTATTTATGATTTAAGGTATATGTGTATTGTGGTTCAACCACAAATTAATAATATTGAATTGTGAAAGCAAATGTTACATAATCCTCCTTGGAAATTTGTCATGTAGCCATAGCCCATGTGGCTCAGTTGGTGGGAATGTCATTCCATAAACCAAAAGGTTGTAGGTTCAGTTCCTGGTCAGGACACATGCCTAGGTTGTGGCTTCAATCCCTGGTCATGGTGTGTTTGAGTAGAAACCAATCAATGTTTCTCTCTCACTCACATCAATGTTTCTCTCCCTCTCTCTCTGCCTCTCCTGCCCCTCCCTCCAAAAGCAATAATCCTGTCCTCAGGTGAGGATACAATTTTTTTAAAAAATTGTCTTGTATGTTTCTTCTTCATAATGGATGACATGTTAACTTGTGCTCTTTAAATAACTTTTAACAACAGCAAATATATGTGGTAAACTTTCAAGATCAGATAAGATTGGAATTTATAGGACATTAAATTTAATGCAAAGCTACTTATTTATAAGCTAATTGTCTTTTTAAAAAAAGTAAATGATTGTTGTTTCAAACATGCTCCTTCCTAATATTTACCTCAGTTTCATTTTTGTTATTTTATAAGAAAGTGTGATTTCATGGGATAAATAAGATGAGTGTTTTTTCCTCAACACATTTCTTTTTCTGAGGTGTTAAATACCTGTATTTAATTATTTTGACCCAACTGAGAACATTTTGAACATAAATTTTTGTTTTCTTTTAGAACAGACCATTTGTTCTCAACAGATTGTGTGATTTTTTAATGCTTTCTTGCTAATTTTTTTTGTTTTGCTTACTTTTTTGTAGGTTACAATAGTGGTTCTCAGATAAATATGTACAATAATTTTTTTCAATAAATGTTTATGAAGTCCATTTTTTAACATGCACTGTTTTAGGCTCATGAACTATAACAGTGAACAATACAGAATGAATCCTGTTTGTGGACTAGACTTTCCATTCTAGAGGGAAAGATTATAAATATATATAAAATAGATCAGATAATAAATACCAAAGTCATTGAGCAGTGTTTATTCCTTCATTAATAACTATGAGAAGCTTGCTTCACACACTTTCTTTTTTTTCAGTATTTTTTGGAAATACTAGAAGTTAAATTATTATATTTTTGTCTTTGTCATGTATTTAATACTGAGAGAGATTAAACTGCTTTGTAATTTTTTTTGGCATTTTTTAGCTACATTGCTTATATATAATTCCTTTGCTACACCCTTTTCTTTCTTTTTCTATATTTGTACTTTGTATAATAGGTAATTAGTTCCAAATCTTACATCATGCAAATAACTTTCTTAGCTTATCATTTTTTAATTTTACCATATTTTTCCTACAATTTAAAAAATACTTGGTCCAATTTATTACCTATTTTCTTCTTAGTAGTTTCTAGATTTTATATCAATCTTCTTTTCCCATTTTTAATAATGTCACCTAAGATTTTTAGGTTATTATTCCTTTGTAATTAATGTCTGTATCATTCTGAAGTTGGTTTTGGTATAACAGCCACCAACTTCATTTTTTAATTAAAATATATATCTTACCCAAGTGTCTAGTAGTTTGCTCCAACACCATTGTCAACATCCATATTTCTTTACTGACTTGGCATTACAGTTTTTCATGTTCTAAGTTTCCATGTATGGGGACACCTATTTTTTGACTTAAAACTTTGTTTTGCCACTGGTCTGCCACTGTACAAAGCACCAAACTCTGTAATTAATTTTCTTTTAAAAATATTTTAAATATAGATTAGGTCCAATCCCTCATTCTTAATATTTTTGCAACATCCCTGTAAATTCATCTTTGATTATTTTTCAGGTAAACTTACTCCTATTTCCTTATCTTCCTTCTCTACCCTCAAGAAAATGATGTCATTTTGTTTTAGATAGGCTGATTAATTTTAGAAGAACTGACATTGTTAAAATGCTCTCTTGTAAACCAGATGTACATATCCATTTTCATTTTTATATGTTTTTATTATTATTATTTATTGTTGTTCAATTACAGTTGTCCCACATGTTCCCCTGTTGTTCTCCCTTGCCCTACTGACCCCTCAACTTTCAATCCCTCCCCATTGTCCATGTCCATGGGTCCTTTATACATGCTCCTTGACATGCCACTTTTTCATCTTTCCCCCATTGTCCCCTTTCCCCTTCCCCTCTGGTCACTGTCAGTTCATTCTTTATTTCCATGTCTCCGGTTCTATTTTGCTCTTTTGTTTGATTTGCTGATTAGTATCCATTTATAGGTGAGATCATATGGTACTTGGCTCTGAGTGCCTGGTTTATTTCACTTAGCATAATGCTCTCCAATTCCATCCATGCTGTCACAAAGGGTAGGGGCTCCTTCTTTCTTTCTGCTGCATAGTATTCTACTGTGTAAATATACCACAGTTTTTTGATCCACTCATTTACTGATGGGCACTTAGGCTGTTTCTAGCACTTGGATATTGTAAATTGTGCTCCTATGAACATTGGGGTGCATGGGTTCTTCTGAATTGATGTTTCAGGATTCTTAGGGTATAATCCCAGCAGTGGAATCACTGGACCAAAAAGCAGGTCCATTTTTAGTTTTTTTGAGGAAATTCCACACAGTTTTCCACAGTGACTGCACTAGTCTGCATTCCTACCAACAATGCAGTAGGGGTATATGTTCTATATGCTAATTTCATGACTTACATTTGAAATCATTTTATTATCTTTTCAAAAATTGCTTGATTGACTCTCTTGTGTTTTATGGGTAAAAAAATTTGTAAAATAATAGTTTCAAGTATAAATGTATTTCTTCTACTCCCAAATCTACAAAATTCACAGAATTTACTATTAGCACCTGCCCACACTGGAAAAACTGAGTCATCCAGTGAAAAAACAAAATAAAGTCTAAAAACAAAGACACAGAGGAGGAAGACATACAAAATCTCCGAGGTGCAGAAAATAAGTCACCAGTACAATGGCTAGAAAGCAGCCTTGTAGGGAAACACGAAGATGAAAGAGAGTACTCAGTACCTGGAGTTGTCTGGGTCACTTCCAGGTTTTTCCATCCTTTCACTCACTCTACCTAGGAGTGATGGAGTGACACACTTGGGAGATAATCACTGGACATGCTGACTCAGTGCCTTCCTGTTGGAAATGAGTGTCCCACTGGTGACAGGACTGTTCTGCTCTCCTCAGTCCACAACCTGAACTTTTAGTGCCGCTTTGCTTCTGACTGAAAAGGGGAGTCTGCCTAACCCTGGGTCAGGAGATGAATTTTCTTGGACACTAAGATGTTCTTCAATGGAAACTTTACAAAAATAGTGATGACAGTTTGGCTTCCCTTTGTGGATTCTTTGTCTTTATAACAATATATTCAGAACTCATGCAGGAAAGAGGTGGAGTTTGATTGTGTCCCTCAAAGGTCTGCATAAGAACTTCAGGTACCCCGGGGGCAGAGATCCCCTCTTTGTGCTCTCTCTCCAGTACACAGGGGTTAAGAGGGAGAACTCTGGACTCAAATTGGTTTCACAACCTGATCACACGATTTATGTTTTCTCACACTTAAAATGGGGTTTATTGAAGATGTTTACACTATCTACACATTTTAACTGTGAGAAAGTGTACATAGTAATAGTACCTACATAAAAGTGTTCTTGGAGAAATAAACTAGGCAATCTATGAAAAAGTTTAGGCAGCATTATATGCTAACCACTCAATGAAAGTTGGCAATTATTATTTTGAAACTTGGGGGGGTAAAAAGATAAATATAAGCTAAATGTAATTATTTTGAAAATAATAGTGGATTAGCTATCAAGAAATTTAAACTCTGAATTCCCAATTTGTAAAAGTACACACATAAAATTTTCCAAGAGATAAAGTTTTTATAACAGCCAGAAAAGGAAAATTTTTAATGAAAATTCTTAATGCATTAAATAAATAAACTAACAAATGAAATGAATGTATTGCAGAAATTCCAGGATAAGTGATTACTAAGAAATCTATATATATATTTACTTAAGAGTATGTTTCATCTAGATTATCTAAATTAAGTGAAATATGTTATGTATATTGTGTATATCTATTTATCTATATCTAAATCTCTATAGGGTAGGGCAAAAGTAGGCTTATAGTTGTTTGTATGGAAAATAATATAGTAAATAATAAATAATAACATAAGAACAAACTGTGTTTCGTGTACTTTTGCTTCACATTGTATGTAAACTATATCTATACCTATGTCTATCCTTTTCCTCTGGGGTGCTTGCTGACCCTCTATCTCATCTACGTCCCAGAGGAGCTCTAAGACACCTGCTTCCGAAGTCATCACAGGTACCCATGCCTGAGGATCGGTTCCGTGTGACTGGTCTGGCATGTCCACATGTCCATACCTCCTGACTAGCCTGGTAGAATCACGTGAGACTAGGTTGCCAGAATTGTACTGACACACCAGTTTTGCAACATTTTCACTCACAGGGGACACAGGACAAATTCAGGGCTTTGGTTACCTGTAATTTGTCAGCATTCTTGGGTTTGAGCATTGAGTGGGCATTAATTCTTACACATCCATGTTATGACCATGGTGCCGCCTCCAGTCTATGGCACCCTAGAGTGGTAGGGGTGGCAGTAGGCATCCCTTGCCCTGTGTATTAATCATCACCTGTACCTGCAGTGATCATTCCACCACTCTGCAAACTTCTGATGTGCCCTTTAATGGACTGCTTGAGGTTCCCTATGAAGAGGATGTGCTTGATGGCCATAAAAAGCAAACATGCTGTTGCTGCCATGCCATAAAAAGGTGTATAAAGAAATTCTCAAAGATCTTGGCCCTCCGTCTGAAGTGGTTCACAGAATACCAAATACAACATTTGTGAATTTCCTACTAAGAGACTTAAACTTGAGAGAATTTGCTTCAGAAAATACCAACCACACTGTTTACAGTCTGTGTCCAATCACTCTGGAACCACCATGGGCATCCATTATATAGCCTACTGCCAGAGTCCACTGACAAATGAATGGCACCCTTTCAATAGCTCCAGTGTTATAGTCATGTCCTCCAGCTAAGTGCACACCGGCGACACCTATTTGCTCTTCTACTAACTGGTCAGTCCACTCTACTGCACTTAGCAGGGAGGAGCTACATCCCTTTCTCCCTTCCCTCGTGGTGCTACATTCTGAATGTTTTAAACAAACCAACCAACCAACAAAAAACAACAACACAAAAGAAATACCTGAGAAATAGGGGAAAAATAAGTAAACTGAAGCTGTAGGGTGCAGAAGTGGGTAAGAATGGTTACCAAGCCCAACCTGTAACAGGTAGTTTACACTTATTTCTTCCCAGGACTTTAAAACAGTTATTCCACAATGCCAACAGGTCCTTCTTACAGATGCCCTCCTCCGCTCCTAACAGATGTGGTGACATCATACTCTTCTTGGTTGGTCTTAAGCTGTGTCACAGGCGGGAAAACCATTTCTTTCATGGAAGGACCACTCATCTCACTCCTTCCACGGTCCCTCTTGCTAGTGGTGTTGTTTGGAAGATAGGAATGCAGTCCATATGGAAAGAACTCACATGCTAGAAATGCAGTAATGGCAGTCTAAGTTACTCAAGGGAGGACATAGTTGGATGGTGTGTTGTTCCACATTTATGCCATGAAGGTCTTAAAGGTAAATTGATCATGACCAGAAATAGAATGATCATTTACTTTTACCTGCATACTCTGGGTAAGATTCCCATTTGTGGTCATTATCAGTAAAGAAAGGTAACAACCTCTAGGAAGTCATCTTCATAGGTGGTAGGAAGTATGTTTCAGCATCATGATTGATGATGTAACCAGAACAAAATAAATGGTATCAGAGAACTATAGAATCAAGAAGATCAATATTGTTTCAATAACAATAGATACTAGATAACCACTTCTTTGTGATTAATAATAACTATTACCTTTTCCTTGAGGAAGGAGGTAGGAAGTTAGCTAAAAATGGTGCATTTGGTAATAAAGGACAAAAAGAGATAGTTCTCAAACATGAACAAGAATAGATTGATTTTTCTGAATATTATCAAAAACATTCACAAGCTCTGACTGAACAGTAAATGTGTAACTATCTCTTCTCTACTCATTATTTTGAATCATCATCAGTAAATCACTATACCCTTCACGAAGCCATGAATTTTGTAATTCATCTTCAAAGTTTGCAAAGATATATTTTCCTGGGGACCCACACACATTAAGGGTGGCCTTTAATGGCAATATATTAATAAAGATATGATGTGAGTATCTTAACAAATATCAAAAAATGTTTAAAAATTTAGCATATTTGTTAAAAATGTAGTAATAATTTGCCCTGGCTGGTGTGGCTCAGTAGATTGAGTGCTGCCTGCAAATTGAAGGGTGGCCGATTCAATTCCCGGTCAGGACACATGCCTGGATTGCGGGCCAGGACCCCAGTAGGGGACATATGAGAAGCATATATTTCTCTCCCCATCTTCCTCCCTCCCTCCTCTTCTCTAAAATAAATAAATAAAATCTTAAAAAACAAAACATTAAAAATGTAGTAAAAATTAAATTGAGAATATTTTGCTTTTTTAAAAAATATTTTATTTATTTATTTTTAGAGAGAGGGCAAGGGAAGGAGAAGGAGTGGGAGAGAAATATCAATGCGTGGTTGCCTCTCATGTGTCCCCTACTGGGGACCTGGCCTGCAACCCAGGCATGTGCCCTGCCTGGGAATTGAACCTATGACCCTTTGCTTCACAGGCCCGTGCTCAATCCACTGAGCTACACCAGCCAGGGCTATATTTTTTTAACATAATATGTATTTCAATCTCAGACCTAACTTCATAATTATTGATGACACATTAGAAACTTTGGAGTTAGACAAATCAAGATTTGAATCCAGTTTCTATCACTTACTTGCTTTCGGTTCCCGGAAATAGTTATTATTAAAGCCTTAGTTTTCTTACTAGATAAATATTAGTCTTATCTATGTCAGCACTATTGTGACAGGTAAGTAAAATATAACTTGCAATACACTTAGCAACATGCATGGAATATAGTAGATGCTGATAAACAATGGTCTATTAAAACCACCATCACCCAAGGTGAGAAACAACTTTACAAACAAGGGGTAGAATATTCATAAGGAGAACCACATGATGTCAGTGTGTAAACTGTGGATAAGCTGAGAGATGAATATTCTTGGATGCTAAAACTAAATAAATATTGTAAACACAGTTCTCTCTATTTTACTTGTTTAACAGAATTTCAGCCCAAATACCAAATTACATTGTCACTTAATAAAATTAACTTCATCTTTCTAATGAAATAGTATATGGACTATAAAATCTTCAACAAATTTGAAAAAGAAATGTAGAGAAAAGGCTTGGTCTATTGAATATGTAATTACATAATGCTCCAATAATTAAAACTGGGAAGTATTTGAATAAGAATCAACTGACAGATACTAAAACTAAGGAGCCTCAAAACAAATTTTCTAGCTTATGTAGATACTAATATACATATACATAGAGATATGAAAGTAACACTCCAAAGTAATAAATATATAGATTACTCCTTACATGATGTGGAAAAATTGAGTGTATATGGTATCACCTCTGTGTTATCCAGTAACTTGTGGATGTCTCAAAGACTAAATATAAAAAAACCAAAAATATTAAAAATAACAAGTAATTATTTAGACTATATTAGCACAAAATTGTGTGTGAAAAGGAGTGGAAACATAATGTAAGAGACAAATACATAGGATATATTAAAGGTTTGTGTTAAAGTTGTAAACTAAACTTTAAAAATCAGTACTCTCACTAATGCATAGTACCTGGAATATAGTTGGAGCTCAGTCATAATGCAAGTATTCAGCCTTAGGAGAATATTTTAGCTAGGTGTGGCACATCCATATAATTTGGGCCTTTTTATTTTTGCAGCCATTGAAATGGTCTTTTAAGTGGATTTTGATTATTTTGAAAATAATGGTAATATAATACAAAAAACTGAAGAGATTAAAATGCTTTGTATGATCCTGATTACATGAGAACATTTAAAAACAAAGAAAATAAATAAAAATTTAACAGCATTTATCTTGGGTAATTTAAATATCTTTGTGCCTTTATGCATCCATAGTACAAATTTTTTAAATGACACTATAGTCAAAGTATATTTTCAGTTTATAAATCAGCAATATAGGTCTCTAATGATGACAAGAACATTGGGAAGATACTTTTATTTAAATGAGTAGATGGTAGGAAATCTTTCTTTTTAGAAATTTTCAGGTTTAAATAATTGTAAGTCTTTTAAATGCTCTCTTATTCCTGATAGAGAGAATGAAGGGAAATTAACATGGAAAATATCGTTTGCAGTTCTCTACTGGGGAGGATTAAATCAATAAACCACGTGAGATTTGTGGGTAATCACTGACACTGGCAAGGATGGAGCATATAGTGTTAACTTGAGACCCACATTCACTTTTTGGATCAAGGTCGACATATCAGGAAATGAAGTTTGGGGTATAAGCAGCATGAGGACATGATATACTTTTGAAGTTAGGGTAAGGGAATATCCATGGAGAAACACTTACGTTATGTGGAAGAGAGTTCCGGAGAGCGCTAATACTGACGTTGTCATTAAATTTAGCCAGGTCCTTGCTATGAGAAATTTTACTTCATTGTTGGCTCCACAGATTGCAGAAGCATATGGAAGCAATTAGAGGAGAGTAAATGGAGACTGAGGGTACAGGCTGCATATTTGTGGAGCCTGCCTAGATAAAAGGAATAATATAGGATGAGATCTAAAAGAGGCAAAGAGGACTCTGGTGTCTTCTTTCAGAGCTGAAGAAATATGAGCAGGAAAGACCCAAAGGAGAAGACAAAATTGATGATTCTCTGGTGGGGGGGCAAGGATGTGGAGTATATGAGTGGGTAGTGTCTCATTATGAGTAAATAGGAGGTTCTGCAGCAAGGCTGAGGGGTTAGATTTCAGATAAGAGAACTCCTCTTCTGCTGAGATTAGGGGGGAAGGAAGCTCTGTAGATGTAAAAAGAAAACCCAACGAAGAGACAAGCAGCTGGGGTGGGGGAGCAGTGTAATATGTGTGGGCAAGGATCACTGAATCAGAAGATGAACCTGGCTCTCCAGGAATTAGAGGCAGGACCTGAGGCCATGCCCAGTGTTTACCGGGCTTATTAACCTCACCAAGTCTGTTTTTCCTTAAATCAAAGGGGATATGATACATTTCATATATTTTTTCTGAATAATATGGGAAATTTATTAAATTTGGAAAATCCCTTTTAAAGCTGTAATACTTTCTTATGAGTAGATATCATATTTTTTAGACTATAAGATGCCCTTTACTTGCCCCTCAAAATTTGGGAGGAATAATGGTTGTTAATGTTGCTATTGAGTTCCATTTACATTTATATTGGTGAAATATTATGTTATTTATGTTATTAGATATTTTAGCACATTTTTTTGCTTCAAATTTTTTTTTATTTTCTTCTTTTAAAACCTAGGTGCATCTTATGCTCTGAAAAAACATGGTAAAATATGGTGATTTTTATCATGAGATGTGGTGGGAAGAAGGCTAGATGAAGGCAGATAAAAGTTAAAAATTTTTGGAAAATTCTTCATAAGTTTCAGTGAAGTGCTCTTGGCCAAAGAGGATGGAAGCAGCTTAGCCAGATGATGGCCCTGACAGGAGCTTGTTAAATTCCAGTAACAATCGCCCAAAACCTTGCTTTCTGTGTAAGATGCCACTGATGAGTGCTTAACAGATCTGAGCTTAAAAACTCCTCTTGTACAATGTATACCAATATGGATGATGTTTACTGGCCCTCTCATTTCAAAATCTCACTGAGCCTTCTCCCATGGTGACCTTTTAGATTTATTATACAGTGCTGGATGCTATGGAAATATCTTAGCATCTAGATGCACAGTGGGTCTGTGGGAACAGAAAGATTCTCACGCATAAAAAGCTCTGTAAAACATCTATAGCATTGTCTTAGGTCGCTTGAAAAAATGCATTCATATTCATAATGTACTGCATAATTATGAGCCTTGATTTTCATATTTCCCAGTGTGTTTTCTCAGCTCTGCTGTATTACCAAATTGAAAGAGACAACACAACTTTAGAAAATTAGAATGTTCTGTTTTGTATGTTGTAGTTTGGCAGAGCTCTATTTTTAATTTGTTCATCATTGATCCTAATAAAGACAAACTGTCACTGTAACCATTGCCTGGGATGCAATACATTAGTTTTATTGTCTCTCTAACAGCTGCTCATGTGTTGCTTCCTCTGTCATTCTATAATAATGTGTCCTTTTCTACATGCAGCACCAGAGGGGCTGGGGCAGTTCACAGCACAGCACCTCCCTGTGAACTGGGTTAAGGACAGGGAAATCTAGTTTTATGTCATCACTGTGTTTGTGCTACTTCGTTCAAAAAAAGGAACACATGGAAAGAAAACACGTCATTATATGCATGGAAAAACTGAAGAAAAATATTATAGCTTTAAAATTTTTAATATCTTTGTAAGTTTTGCCTTTTTACCTAAACTCTCCCCACCTCAGTTTCCTCAGATAGAAATTAAAAATGACAGCAACTGCCTTCTTGCTTCTCAGAGGATCCAATGAGCAAACTTTGTTAACTTCGTATGTCCAGCAAAGACATGCAAGCCCATCACCTACTAGGGCAATATTTACAACAGTGCCTTAAGTCTCAGTGCATGTGATAGCTTGAAATTTTATTTCCATTATTTAAAAAATATTATTTTGCCAAAAAAAGATTGCTTGTTTCTCTCCACATGTTCTCAGGGGTCTCCTGAATGAATCCATGTGCTCTATTAGGACCTCAGTTTAGGATGTGATAGCCAAGACCATGCCCAAAGTTAGATACAAAATAAGGCAAAGAAACCTGACGATGTGGCCAACCAACAACATGTTGTTAAAATGGGACACAAGCGTTGCCTTCATCCTGAGCGTCCTTTTTCCCAAGATTTGCCTGCAATGGTCAAATGTGCTACTCAAACTTCCTTCTAGGGGGCAGCAGTGCCTTGGAATTTTGCCAACACTTTGTGTCTTTAAACCTAGTTCAGTGCCTCAGGTCTTCTTCAAAGAAGCAAATCAAAAGAAATAAATGTGCTAATTATATCATTGCATACTGATATTAGAAAAAGATAATAGTCTACCCAAAGAGGTTAGAACGGAAGGGTTATTGGAGACCATTTATAAAGAAAACATCATAAAATGGCACAATTAGGAGAAACTAATACATTATGAAAGACTGGGCAGAAGCGAGAAGTCCTCATTTCACTATTGAATGAGAGTTTATTTTTACTCTTGCACTTGACATATACTTTATTGCTATTAAATCAAAGTTGCTAGGGATAAGTGTATAATTATTTAAAAGATAAAAATTTGAGACATGGGTTTTTAAGTCTGTCAGAATTAAAATCTGCTGGACACTTTCCCAAGAAGTGTAAATACTTTTGTGAGGAAATGCAAATAGGCCTAACTCTGACTTGGGCGTTATTGAATTTGCTTTTATTTTTTAGAGCTACGTATTGAGTTGATTATATTTGTTCTGAATGAGATTATGATTTTACAAAACAACTTAAAGTACTGAGCAGAAATCAGAGCACAACTCTTGACTCCTACACTAGTCCCCCAGTGGCCGAGATACTAGGCATTAGGAAATCTTGACACCAGATTATGCATGAATTTTTATTTCTTATTTCAACTGGCCATATTTAGTTATAGGACTAATTATAAAGACCTTATTAAAATGCTTTCAATTTTTTAAATGTACTTTTGCATTATGATCCCCTTTATCATTATCTGCTAGACCTTGGTGCCAAACTCTAGGGACAGGGTGTGGGTCCTGTGGCCACTATGGCTCAGATGACTTGGGTCATCCAGCAGGAGAAAGACAGTGGCTCCATCAGATGTTACTAAAAATTAACCCATAAGATCCTGCCTTTCCTCACACATCATTATCTGGGTGAAATAAGGAGTGCTATCACTTTATTTCTTGTTTTCAGTGAGATATTCTCCTCATGGTAGTTTGTCCTGAATTTTTATGTGATGATACCCCTGAATTATAATGGGGGTGGGAAGAAGAAAAAAACTGTTTGCCAAGGGCTCTAAACTGTCTTTTAATAGCCTCACTTATTATAACATTAAAGAGAAACCTTGCTTGATTGTCATTATTTTGCAGAATATATGGTAGTGACATTTTCCCTTTCTCCATGGGAAATAAAGTAATAGACCAAATGGGGAAAACTCTTCTCTGAGTTATACATAACTCATTTTGTTTCACTAAGTTCTTAATCATCACTCTTAATTGTCAAATCTCAGCGCTATGAAAAAAAACACACTGTCACTAATGGTATAGTAAGATCTAATATTATTTATCTAGGTTATATTCACTTTTTAACAGCTTTTTTTCACTTAACATTTGGTGAAAAGTGCAATTATTACTGGAGGAATTTAAATATCCTGCAAACATGCTGTTCTTGTTTTCTGTTTAGCATTTTCTTCTCATTTATTTAAAACAGTTTTGTATGTTATTGATGCAACAGGAGTGACACTCTCAAGATACATTCAAAAATGCACCTTTAGGATCAACCATTAGACATGAAATGTGAAATTCTGTCACACTGACATGAATGACTGCTACTATAATCACTAGCTTTTCTTTTATTAGGTTTTTTATTAATTAAATGTAAAGTTTATCATTGGTCATATAAAAGAGCTTGTCTGTTTTCCTTGAATTTCAAATATATTAAAAGTGAGATTCGGTGTTCATTAAAAACTTAGAATTTGTGCGGAGTTTAATTTCAAACAACATTTCAGTGGTGAGCATGTAGATGACTCTTCATTCTGTTTAGTAATAAACCCGTTATTGAAGAATGACAAGACACAAAGAAGTCATTTGAATAAAAACACAGCAGCAGAGTCTCTACTGTCCATGTGCAGCCTGAAGCTTGCCTATTTGGGGGCGGACAGGAGGAGAGGGTTAACAGCTCACCATCTCCTTGGGGGGGTTTAAACTTTTCCACTGACATCTGGAAACTTCACTTCTATTTTGAAAACTTGAATGGGTTTAAAATCTTTTAAAAGTTCAAAAGTTATGATCAGGATTAATCGATTTAATGGAAATACTTTGACATCATATGCTGCAAATACGATGTTATCTGTCTGTCTTCAAGTTGCATTCAGAAGGTATAGAGTAACTAATGGCTAAGAGGTTATTGAAAGTCTCATATTTTATTATTTATCTTAACCAGAGACATGCAAAAAAATTAAAAGGGTGGCATTTTTTATGGTGACCTGTAGTGTAGGTATTTCCCAATTAGCATCTTTGCATGTTTCTCCTCTGGCATGAGTCCGCTTTTGCCTTGTCAAACCAGGCTTTTAAGGGGAGCTCTATCTTTGCAGCCCAGGCTACATGTGACAAGATTGAATTGGCACACTTTACTGTATAGCTCTTGCGTTCTTGGCAGTGCTAGGCTGGCTGATACCTCTGAGAGAAGGCTCAGCTGTCACTCAGTGACCCATTAACACTACTGTTCCATCCTGCAGTGTCATTTTACTCATTCTCATGGAGATAATGCTCCCTGGAGATCCCCAGTACCTGCAGGAATGAAAGAGAACAGCAGAGACAGGCTACCTATCAAAGAAGGAGCAAACATCACAGCAAGACCATGAATTCCAACAGCAGAATTTTAAATTGAGCAAAAAAATGAAGCCCATTTTAATGACTGGTTTGAGAAGGTGAAGGGAAGATTGAGTTGTAAGAGAGATCATAACTATTTAACAAGCTATTTTCTCCCTCCTGCCTAAATATTAAAAGAAGTGTCCAAAACAATCTTTCAACCAGATACAGAAAAAGCGGCTGCCTTGAACATACCCTAGGGAAATTTGGGTAAGAATTTATTCACAAACAGGGATTTTGAATTTTATTTGAATGTTTATTTACAAATAGGCATTGGATATAAAACAATGTGCATTAAGGTGAATTGCTTAAAAACCTAAAGACAGCAGGATCCCTGTTATCATTGGTTTATTCAGATACAAAATCATCTCCCTAGCAAAAGCACAAAAAGAGAAAAATGATATATGATCTTTGTAACTCTAAGCCCAAGACTTCTTTTGTCCTGTGATTGAACTGTTACCAGTTGCTTAAACAAACACGATATTGCTCTCTTTCAGTCCAAACTGTGTACTGCTGAGTGGGCCACTTTATAAGAAATTACACTTTCTAATGTTTACTATATAAAGAGGTATTTATAAAAAACATGCTTCTAAGACTGGTACTGTTTAGACTGACACAAAATCAAAACCACCTGAATCTTGATGTTTTCTATGGAAATCTGTTGAATGCATTAAAGGAAATCTTAAAAAAAGGGAGGGATTGATCAGAAGTTAGAAATAAAATTGGACAGAATTCAGGATGATAAGAAAAATGACATGTCAAAAAATTATTGTTGCCCAGGCTGGTGTAGCTCAATGGAATGAGCCCGGGCCAGTGAACCAAAGGGTCACTGGTTCGATTCC
This sequence comes from Carollia perspicillata, assembly GCA_004027735.1. Taxonomy (NCBI): domain Eukaryota; kingdom Metazoa; phylum Chordata; class Mammalia; order Chiroptera; family Phyllostomidae; genus Carollia; species Carollia perspicillata. The sequence goes on along the minus strand of PVKM010000915.1, from coordinate 67,274 downwards.
CAGTCAGGGCACATGCCTGGCTTGCAGGCCAGGTCTCTAGTAAGAGGCACACACGAGGCAAACACACATTGATGTTTCTCTCCCTCTCTGTCTCTCTCTTTTACCCTCTCTCTAATAATAAATAAATAAAACCTTTAAAAAACCATTGTTATAGCCATCTGCATTTCAGCCCTGCCTTAAATTTTGTAATTTTTGGGCTGCTTCCACCTCCCCAGGTGACAGATGTGTTAGAAGCCGAAGGGATAAACCTGGTATATTCTTCTGGAGTGCCAACTTTAAAAGCGTTTGTTTGTTTTTAATTTACGTATTTAAACTACAAATAATTTACAGGTTTTTAAACATTGAAATATGTATGGCATATTTTGGAATATGATAAAATATTCGTACATATGTTAAGGATTTTTTAAAAAGTGTTAGAGACATATTGGTGAGACCATCTTTGGTTTAAACTACCAGAACTACTGTGTGCCTTAGGGATTACATTTGTTCCTCTCTTCAGCTGATTGACTCTGGTTGGAGAAGCACTGCTATACAGCACGTAGCAGGGAGAAGGGATTTAGAGGATTATGTTGTAGCAAGACAATGGCGTTAATCAGGATCGGTGTGCAGTTCAGCCAAGTCTTCCCATGGAAGAAACAACCTTTATTCTTAATTTTCCAGCTGGAAGACTCTGTAAAAATCCACCAGGCCAGGCTGGTGGCCGCAGATTGACTCAGTGCTCCTGACGTGGCTTCGGCCGTTAGTGAGGCCATTGCGACGTCACATGCTCTCGGGCTCTCGAGCGTGGAACGAGGCTAGAAGGACATCCGGGGGCACGGCTGGTTCCTGGCAGTTGGGAGTTGCTACCTCCATGGTCTGCTGACCTCCATGAAGAAGATGCTCGTAGCTGCTGTGTCCCGCGTGTTGTCCGGTGTCGCCCAGAAGCCTGCTAGCAGAGTGCTGGTGGCATCCTGTAACTATTCAAATGATGCTACATTTGAAATTAAGAAATGTGATCTTCATCGGTTGGAAGAAGGCCCCCCTGTCACAGCGGTGCTCACTCGGGAGGATGGGCTCAAATACTACAAGGTGATGCAGACGATTCGCCGAATGGAATTGAAGGCAGATCAGCTGTATAAACAGAAATTCATACGTGGCTTCTGTCACTTGTGTGATGGTCAGGAGGCTTGTTACATGGGCCTGGAGGCTGCGGTAAATCCCACCGACCACATCATCACATCCTATCGGTCTCACGGCTTTTGCTACACTCGTGGACTCTCTGTCAGATCAATTCTTTCAGAGCTGACAGGACGAAGAGGAGGCTGTGCTAAAGGGAAAGGAGGATCGATGCATATGTATTACAAGAACTTCTACGGGGGTAACGGCATTGTGGGCGCTCAGGGACCCCTGGGAGCTGGGATTTCTCTGGCCTCTAAATATAAAGGAAATAACGAGATCTGCTTGACTGTGTATGGGGATGGCGCTGCCAATCAGGGTCAGATAGCTGAAGCTTACAATATGGCAGCCTTGTGGAAATTACCATGTATTTTCATCTGTGAGAATAACCGCTATGGAATGGGAACAGCTATTGAGAGATCATCAGCCAGCACTGATTACTACAAGAGAGGAAATTTTATGCCTGGACTAAGGGTAGACGGAATGGATGTGCTGTGTGTTCGGGAGGCAACTAAGTTTGCAGCTGACTATTGTAGATCTGGAAAGGGGCCCATAGTGATGGAGCTGCAGACATACCGTTATCACGGACACAGTATGAGTGATCCTGGAGTCAGTTACCGTTCACGAGAAGAAATTCAAAATGTTAGAGGTAAGAGTGATCCGATTATGCTTCTCAAAGATAAAATAGTAAACAGCAACCTGGCCAGTGTTGAAGAACTGAAGGAAATTGATGTTGAAGTGAGGAAAGAAATTGATGATGCAGCCCAGTTTGCTACAACTGATCCTGAACCACCTTTGGAAGAAATAGCCCATCATATCTACAGTGACAATCAACCCTTTGAAGTTCGTGGTGCAAGTCAGTGGGTCAAGTTTAAGTCCATCAGTTAAAGGGAGACTCTGTAAATTTATTTTTAGTCCTTCAAAGGAACATCCATGGTCAAATTTAAGAAAATATTTGTCCACTTTTGACAAGAAGGAATAAATAAAATCCAGAGAACAAAAGTCTTGAAAATGTTATGAAAAAAATTGAAATTAAAAGTCTATTAAAAGAGATCAGCGAAAACTGTGCACTCAATTAAAAGGGATATTCCATTCAATTGTCCATTATTGTATTAGATGGCATTATACAGTTAATTATTTAGTAATTTAAAAGATAACCTGAAGCACAATAAAATTTTCAAGAGTTTATTTGAGCATACATTGATTAGAATCAGGCAGTGCCAACAAAAGACAGTTAGAAGCCGTTCTCCAATAGGAGTTAGGGGAGAGGTTTTCCTGATGACACAAAGCAAGGAAATAATTTGATTTGCTATAACTTAAGTGGTTGCCTTATTTGGGAAAGACTAGTTGGCAAGGGCTTGTAATTGGTGGTTCTAGAGTTTCATTTTCTCAGATTTGAGGGCATTGACTGAAGCTGAGGCTTTGGTTTGATTAGATAAGCTACCAAGGCATCAGAAGCACTTTAGTCTAGTGGCCACCTTGTTTCGTTAAATGGTGAGAATATCTTAAAGAGTTTTGATTAGACAAGCTACCAAGGCATCAGAGCCACTTTAGTCTAGTGGCCACCTTGTTTCGTTAAATGGTGAGAATATCTTAAAGAGTATTTTAACTGTATAAAAGTCTGTAATAGAAAAAAAACAGAAAAAATATTTAAATTATTTGTTGTGATAGTTCTATTTGATTTAGCTTTATGTTATTTTAGTAAATACTCTTATTCAAAGAAAATATAGTTCTCCGCCCTCCAGAGGTGTGTGAGCAAAGTCCTATCCTGAGGTAGAGAGGTAATTTCAAACCTCACTAAAATATCAGGGCATCCTACTACTATGCAACTTACAATAATAGTTTATTAAATTAACCAGCAATAGAATATACTGTGAAAATGTTCCTGTGAGTACACACCTGTGTTGCATATTCAATATTGATGCTGCAGCCATCAGTACAGAAGCTGACCATTTTTCCAATGAAACATAATATATATCAGGGCAGACAGACATAGGAGATGGATGTTTTTCATGGTGAACTTCTTTGCATTATTTTTATCATACCAACTTGAAGGAAATTTATAAAGTAAACTCTAGGGGGGAAAACAGCATTTTTCTTTAACATTCAAATTAAAGCAAACCTTATTTTATAATCCATTTATACTATTATTTGTTGCATAAAGGACTAGTTTGATAAATTTCACACTGAAAAATTAATGAACATATGAGTTAACGTCCAGGCAGTAAAGCAGAGGAGGTGATATTGATAAAAAGTTGAAAATAAAATTTTCTTTGGCTAAAACTGAACATTCACAGATAACTCTTCTTTTCAAAGGAGAATCTCATTTGGATTAAATAAGTTTGCTTTTCAGTTCAATTCCATATCAATTAACAAGTCACAACTTTGTGGAAATGTTTTCTGTGGTTATATTTGACTAATGACCTAAAACCCTACTGAGTCTGATGTTTGGCACATCTTACCTCTCAGGGATAGACTTACTAAGGTCAAAAATCAAAATTTGCCAGTGATTGAAAAATAGTGTGTAGAAAACACCAAAAGAATCGGTATTTGAAGGTTAAAATCTATCACTAGAAAAAACAATTGTAAATCTGCATGGTAATGAATGTTAACTACACTTATTTTGATGATCATATCATTACTCATACATATAGAAAATCGCTACATCCACCTTTAACTAATATTACATTATATGTTAATTATATTTTACTTTAGAAAAGCCTAAACCTTTAATATATAGCATCCACTTCTACAAATGAAAGCTAGGCACTTTCTAACAGAAAACCAAAAGTTTAGAGGCCTGTGAGTGCATGAACATATGTGGACTCATATGTACAGGCTTAATCTCAATACCTTTCCGCAAACAGGTGTAAACAAGTCAGATAACATTAGCACTCAGAATTTAGAAAGCAGAGGTAAGCCTTGGTTTGCCTATAAATTAGTGATGTTACTAGCTAATGTGTTTTGATTATTCAGATTCAGCTTAGAGTTACCTTGATTGGATTTTTTAATTAATACAAAAATGTACTTCATAATAGTCAAAATAATCACATTTTTAAACAATAAAGGACTCTTCTACTTTTTCTTTGTTAGTACATAGTTATAGTTTCATAAACTTGCAAGTGGAAGATAAAGTGCTTAATTAAAGCTATTTTCTGTATACAATATACAGAAATTATTTTAAAAGTTTATTGATATTATGGATTCTTTTAATATCAGTAAAATTTAAGATGCAAATAATCGATTACAAATGAAATCATCACTAAACCAAGCTACACAGATAATTCATTTCAGGAAAAAAACAATTTTATTATAGTACAGAAATAAAGTACACTTGTCACAATATATATTTTAAAATTTCATTAAAGTAGGGAATTTTCAATGTTTTGTGTATTAACTTATGTCCAGGCATTTGGGTATACATTTAGGAACTCAAATCATATCACTAGTTTCACACAATTCTATAATGATGCCAAACAAAACAAACAAAAACAAAAAAGCAAAACAAAACCCCTTGTTGTTTTCAATTAGATCAAACAATAAATTAATAACAAGCTGTAATTTAGAGATGTGTAGAAATGCAACAGTTTGATTCTATTTCTGGTCTACACGATTATGCTGCTCAGTCTATTTTATCCACATATTAGTAGACCTACTAAGTCATGCTGATCATAAGAATTCTGCTGTCACAACAATGCTAGATCCGAGAGAGGGAAGAGTTCTTATTTTAATCTTTATAATACTCTATAAAGGTAAAGGATTGTGTGCATATCTTTCTAATGGAATGAGAGAGGAAGGAAGTTAAGAAAATTTTACAAAGGGAATACTTAGATGTATTATAATTATGTTTATTTTTAACAATTGATGTGTCTGCCAATCTAGTGTATAAAAACAGAGCAGATGGTATTGAAATTTAACATTTTATTTGTGAGAAAAAGCTACTTTTAAAAATTGAAATATAAATCACATACCATAAAATTTGTTCTCTTAAAGTGTATAATTCAGTAGATATTAATGTTTCCAAAGTTGTGTAACTATTTCTGTTAATTCCAAAATATTATAAGCCCCCCCCAAAAAAAAAAAACTATACTCATTATCAGTCAATTCACATTCCTCCATCTCTTCTTCCTCTGGAAAATATGTATCTATTTTCTGTCTCTGAATTTACCTATTCTGAAAATTTCTCATAAATCATATTACACAATATTCTTTGTGTCTGTCTTCTTTCACTTATAATGTTTCCAAGTTTTGCTGTAGGATAAACTTTGAATTTTATTTATCTATTTATCAGTTAATGGACATTTGGACCTTTTCTTACTTTTTGGCTACTAAGAATAGGAAAAGTTAGTGTTGATAAAAAAATGTTCAGTCCCTTCCTATACACACAAAGATAAAAGAAAATTTAAAGGTACTAGGCCAAGACAATGCAACAGAATTTTATATTTTTTAAAGAGTGTATTTATTTATTTGTTTAGAATACAAGGGCAGATGGGAGGGAGAAAGAGAGGGAGAGAACATCAATGTGTGGTTGTTTCTCATGCACCCCTTATTGGGGACCTGCCTGCAACCCAGGCGTGTGCCCTGATTGGGAATCGAACCAACAACCCGTTGGTTCTCAGGCTAGTGCTCAATCCACTGATCCACACCAGCCAGGATGAAAAAGAATTTCTTATGGTACAATCTCAATTAGATAAAATAACTTGAAGACAATTATTGAAATATTTTCAGCCTGAATATTTATCAGCCTATATATGATGTGCTTGTCCAACTGGACTTTGATTTTTAATTAAATTTAACTTTTTTAACGTAATTCTTTTTAATTTTTATTTTAATTGTTGTTCTAGTACAGTTTTCTGTCTTTTACTCCCACCCCAGTCCACCCCCGTGAGTGCTCCCTACCTCCCGCCTATTTCCACCCCCATTAGTTTTTGTCCATGTGTTCTTTATATTTGTTCCTGTGAGCCCTTCCCCTTTTCCCCTGAAATTCCCTCCCCTCTCCCCTCTGGTTACTGTCAGCCTGTTTTCTATTTCTATGTCTTTGTTTATTTTTTGCTTCCTTGTTTGTTTTGTTGTTTAGCTTCCTGTTAAAGGTGAGATCATATGGTATTTGTCTTTCACCACCTGGCTTATTTCACTTAGCATAATGCTTTCCAGTTCCATCCATGCTGTTGCATAGGGTAGGAGCTCCTTCTTTCTTTCTCCTGCATAGAATTCCATTGTGTAAATGTACCATAGTTTTTTGATCCATTCATTTACTGATGGGCACCTAGGTTGCTTCTAACACTTGGCTATTGTAAATTGTGCTGCTATGAACATTGGGGTGCATAGGTTCTTTTGGATTGGTGTTTCTGGGTTCTTAGGGTATAATCCTAGCAGTGGAATTGCTGGGTCAAAAGGCAGTTCCATTTTTAGTTTTCTGAGAAAATTCCATACTGTTTTCCATAGTGATTGTACACTGTAGGTGGGATTGCAGACTGGTACAACTTTAACTTTTTAAACAATTAGATTTTTACGGGAAAGCTGAGAACAATGAACACAGTTCCCATATGCCATGAACCCAAGTTCCCCTGTTATTATCATCATAGAGCAGTATGTGGGAGGGAAGGAGTGATCCCAGCTGGCTTAGGCGGCTCAGACCCTGCATGTCCTGAAGAAAGGCCTGTATTCACACTCCTGGGGGATAATTTCTGAATATTCTGCCTGATAAGAATGTTTCTGTGTGCCTGAGGCCATCAGCCATGCTCTACTAATTTGTCCAGGTCAGTTCATCTTATCTGTCCCCATGTTACCCCATGAAGAGGACTCACCTGGAGCTTGCACCTGATTTCTCTTGGACTTTTCTCCATGTCTCTTTACCCTTTCCTTATTTTGATCTATATTTTTTCACTGTAATAAACCATAACCATAAGCATAACAAAAAATCAAGTTTCTTAATTATACAGAACAAAAACACACTAAAAGAGGAGTCCTAGAAATACTAAATGGCTAATACAGATTCACATAGTGAGTAATAATGAGACCTATGAATCATAGCTACTGTTCTTTTTTGCTAGTGTGCTTTTGAGTGCAAGGTGATATTCTTACTATTTAATATACCTCATTTTGTGTAATATTTTTAGTATCCACATAATATGAACATTTTAATCTATACTTTACAAAACAAGAAATTGAGGCTCAAATAAATTGCTCAAGATTTCGTAATTTATAATCAGTGGAGGCAAGTTTCAAAGCCAAGCAACAAAGTCCATATTTTGAAAATTACTTTTTTGTACTGCTTTCTAATTATTGCTTCTTGTAGCACTCAAGCATGTAATAGGTGAAAAGTACAAAGCATGTTAATAAGTGAATGAATGTAATTAAACTAGAACCAAAGGATTTTATCAATTACTAAAAACCAAGTTCAGATTTTCAGGCTCATAGTGGAAACACAGACTAAAATTGAGAGGGAAACACACACAGGGTCTAGGAGGTAAAGCAGATGAAAGATAGCCACAGATTTTGTGATACTGCTCCCACTGAGAGGCGAGACTGATGTTCCTTCCCTTTAAATCTGGTGGGTCTATGTCTTCTCTGACCCTTAGAAGTCAGCAGAAATGATGTGTTTCCAGGTCCAAAGCATGAGAAACAGGCACGTTTTACTTTACGTATCTTGGAAGCTTATCTCTAGGAGTTATGATTCTCCAGTTAAAAAGTTCAAACACATCAAGAACCCCCTGCTAGAGTGTATATGGGGACCATCTCACCGTAACTGCTCACCAGTTCCAGATAGCTCAGCCTTCCCACCAAACCTGCAAAGACAATAGATGATGTGAGTGCAGGCCATCTTGGACCCTCCAAGAAGCCCATTTGCTCACTGAAAGCCACAAGTGAGCACAATGGCTTGAGGAAGAGTGGAATTACTAGCCAAACTTCACAGATTCTCAAAGAACAGATCACAAGAAAAATAAAATGTTTGCATCTAAGAATCTAATTGTTGAGGTGCTTTGTTACATAGCAGTAGATAACCAGAATACAGCATGAGGTTAAACTCAGCAGAAATGAGAATTACATTCCAAGTCAGGAATGTCAGGAGAGCAGATGAAGGCTAGTAAACTACCTCTGAAGCAGAAGGCTTCTATCGGTACAGAAGTTAAACCATCGCCAAAGCAGAAAACATATCAGTGCAGAGGTTCACAATTTAGAAATCTCAAGGGGATGAAATGAGCTTCCAATTAAAACAAGAAAGCCTTGGAATAAAACTACAACTGCTCAATATATATTTTCCCACTAGCTGAGGCTGTTTTTCAGATAAACTAAAGTGCCTTATGCATTAGGTTTTCAGGGTTTTACCATAAAATATCAACCATAGGTCAAGAAATACGCTGCAGATTGTATCCGCAATTTTATGACAGAGCTTCTCTCTAGTCCACTTGAAAGTTTTCTGTTGGTTGGTGAGTATCAGGCCTTGCTGAGTTGAAGCCAGCACTTGAAACGCTAAGGCAGTATGTAAGCAAGTCATTGGGAGTTCACAGCTATTCATGACCAGTCTACCCAGCAGAAAAGAGGAAAATAGGTAGCTAAGGAGTAGGCATTAACAAAACCTGAGAGGTAAAGCTGGAATGAAGTCAGGAACTAAGCCAAGTTGGTGCATGTATTTAGTAGAGAGACAAAAGACTGAACCAGATATCAGGAGAATGAGGTAGAAATATATAACAAATGAGAACAAAGGAACTAGAAGTAGTAGGTTGTCATATTGGTGATCTTCATGTTATCATAGAAGTCAATACCTATTGGATGGATGAATTAAATCAGTAGCATCTCATGTATTGACAGGCCCTTTAGAACTAATACTTTCTGTTCAGTATCGCCTGGCTTTAAAGCAACCCAGCATTTATGTGGCATAGAAATAAATTAGAGTCTGGACTTCGGAGTCATTTAAATCTGGATTCAAATCATGGCCCTGTCATCTATGAGAAATGGTACCTTGAAAGTGACTTAACTCTTTGTCTCTCCACTTTATGTATTATAAGGTTGACACACACGGCTCTTACAAAAGTTAAATGAAGAAGTTACTCTAGCTTAGTTCCAGGTAAACTCAAGATGAGTAACAAAAGAAAGTTTTCTGGCCCACAGTATGAGAGGAAAAGAACAACATTTTGAAGAAACCATTCTTCCTCATCAGACAGCGATAAAAAAAATTCATTTTTATGTAGGTAGCTAAGTGCAAGGGTTGCTGCGGTCAGAAGAAAATGAGAGCTGTATGTGGAATATATTTTTCACAAATGTAGCCACCTTTTTTCTTCTCATGACCTTCTCACTCTTGACTTAAGTAATTGTCCTTCAGCCAGCATTAGATACAGAAAATAGTTATTAAGGACTAGTAAGTCTGGACAGTAGGACAATGTAAAAGTAATGGACTTCCCAAGGTTGCACCCAAATTTTATTCAGATCTGAGGTGCATTGATCTATTAACTACAGTTGTGCATGTAGAAATTGTGAAGAAACTACTGTGGTAGGAGCAGGGCTGGGAAATAAAGATTTTACAATTCAATTATAATACAGATGACCATAGACAATTTAATTCTAGCAATTCCTTTAAAATTAGCCCCATTTCTTCTATTGTAGATTTCTTTTTAAGGAATGCTTCCTAATATTAATAAAAACAATGATATATCAAGCTTGAAACAAAAATCCAACCCCAAACCCTCCATTTAATCAGTATTATAATTCAGTCTCATTAACTTAAGTCATGTCCGTTTGATTCATGATGTTGATCTATACAGCAAAGAGCAAAGATAAGAGGTCTCTGGACTGGAATTTAAGGAAGAGAGATGGAAATTTTCTGTCAAGGTTATGCACAAAAAGAACACAATCAAATTAGGAAACACTGAAGAGCAACAAAGACAGTTCATACATTACTTTCCTTTTGACAGGCCAATAAATACTCAAGCTGAATAATTTACCAAAAGAAAAAGAGCTCACTCAAACCTCATGACCTTTTGAACAATGAGCGGGAGTTCAATTATCCACAAATGTTCTATTAGAAGGCAGCTTTCCAGGCTGCTGTGTTAGGTCAGCAGTCATAAGTAAGAATTATTAAAGAGGGAGAACACTGCCTTTGTAGTTTCTGCGTCCTGCTATAGTTTATGTTACCTTCTTTTAAAAAACCTGCTGCCACATGAAGTAGCACTTTGCCAAAAAAAGAAGAAAAAAGTAGGAGGAAGCAATTATTTTAATAATATTTCTGGTGAGTTCGAGCTATTAGATTTCAGTGGAACACTTTATCTGCACATTACTAGAGTGATACTGTGTCACTTTAGAAAGTACTATATAATTTACTTCCATTAGAGACTTAGAGTAACTTGCCAACAGTGTCTAGAGAATTTCTCCACCACCATCCATATGGTCTGCAGTGTTGCAGAGTGAGCAGCTCATCACTACTTTAGGGCATATTTAGGTTCGAAGAATCAGAGAGTTTTTTCCTTCACTGATGTCTTGTAAGATTTTACAGCTTCCCTTAGACAAAAGTCTGGAGAAGTCATGTGGAATATCACATGCTGTTTTGGAACCAAAGCACTATAGTTTACTACCAATCTGAAAGCATATTGTGAACTCAGTTCTTGTGGAGGTCTCATATTTCTTGTGATTTAAATTATACTCCGATATCCTTTGTCAGTTGTCTAAATGTCTTTTGATACTCTTCTTAACCCTTTCTGTTTTCCTATATTTTACTGAAATGTTGAGATCAGAACCAAGACCGCTACAAAAATGAAGCTCTGACAGGTCTAAAGGTATCAGAATCCCAGTTGCACTACCTGAACATTGAATGATTCCTCATTTACTCACTGAATTATGCTGAGGAAAAAGAGCTGAGTTCTTACTAGATCATAGTCAACTGGATTCAACTATACCTGAAGCCAGGACCAATTAAAATTAACTCTTGTCCTTTCTGGCTATATGATCTTGGCTGAATTAACTTATTTTCTGAATCGCTATTTACTACTCTGTGAAAAGGGATGCTACCTGGCACACTTACCTGATAGTGCCATTGTGTTGATTGGAGATAACATACATATAGTCCTTAGTGCCTGGCACCTACTGGGTGCTTCAAACAGTTGTTATATTTTCCACCCTCCTCTTCCTCATCTCCTGTTTTATATTAAAGGCTTGATGTTTTCCCACATATTTTTGTAGAGAAATGTTCTACTTGTTGCTTACCTTTCACAAAGGTCTTTAGATTTTGAATCTGTCATTCCAAATGCTTAGTTATGATTTTCATTCAATGATTTATAAAATTCAGTAAGCATTGTTCTTATTGCATTATACGGATTTTCTGTGGAAAATTTAAAAGTCACCTGGGCTGTAAATTGAATTTAGCACATATGTAGTGTAGGCATGAGTTGCTAAGAGTGTGGTTTGCCTGTCCTTATCATCCAGACTACATACTCACTTTGTACTGCCCCATCTTCTAATAACCCTGTCACATTCTATGTATTAAAATTTAGTATGAAACATAGTATTTGTAGTGAAGACTTTTTTAGTGTGAAACTTTTCAAATCTCTAAAATGCTATGAACGTTATATATATTAGCTTATTCAGAAAAAATATTCTCAGATACAAAATAAGTTTTAAATACATGTAAACGTTTCCTTTGAGAATAAATTTGTTCTTTTTATTTCTTAATAAGGACTTCAGTGTTAATCAAAAATATTAAGGAGCAGGTGGCAACATTCTGTCAAGTAAAATGAGAAGCAGTGTAAACCCTATGTTTATTAACATTATTCATAAAGATTCTATCATAAACAGCATTAAACTACTTACTATTCACCATGAGGGTATAAAATGCACATTGGAGCTTCAAAATCAATGACATGTTGCCCTCTATCCAATGCTGCTCTTTGGCAGAGAAAAGAATCCATTCCTCAAACTCAGCATGCCATTTTTTAATTCACACTTAAATTTCCACTTGAGGAGGCAAGCCAAAACAAACTAGTCCTCCCTGAGATGCACCCTGGGAACAAGTGCCCTCCCAACTTTAATAATTATCTGAGAACACTCTCCCACTCCCCTTTCCATCTGAATAGAAGTTGCTTAATAGGACCTAGTTGATTTCAACTCCTCTATTTGCATAATTCACAGATGTCAACCTGCTGGTTCTATTTTGTCCCATAGAATGATAGTCTTTGTTTGCTGAGCAAATTGTTCTCTCTTTGCAGCTATAATCAAGGGTATACTGTGTAAAAGTTGTAAGATAAAATAACTATCAGCATTGAATAGAGAGATAGATATTGCATGTTTTAGTTAATCATGTACCACTTCAAGACTGCCTCTTCTACTATAAATTAACTTATGGGCATGCCTGCAAAACAGTCTATGTATTTAGGAAATCTCCATTTAAACATAGAATAACTTAACATGTGTAAATCACTGTTATAGTCACTTGATTTCTTACATACCATCTTTAAAAACATACTAATGTACGCTAAATGGAAGTGGAATATTATTTAGTTATCAGAGCTTGGTCATTCAAATTAGAAATTATATTTTTGTATTCACTCACAATAGCTTTTCAAGTATTACATGGATACTTAGGTAAAGTCTTTTTTTTTCTCTCCAATTGGTATTCTATGCAATTCAACCTAATACAACAAATACTAATATTTTTGGTATAATTAATTGTTTCAGCATTTTCTTTACCTAAGTCAGTAAGAAGGTATTTTTCAGAAGAAAGTGATATATAAGGCTCTAGTACTACATGTAAAAGGGGCACATGTTTGAATCAACACAGTTTTAAAGATGATAAACATAATTATGTCATATAGAGGTAGCAGAATTGGGTGAAAAGACAGTCCTGATCAGGATATTCATCTACAATAGTATTTTGGGAAGCAAAATATTTGATCTCCAATAACATGTAGTAAAATCAGATTTACAAATACTGAGCTCAAATGGGATCTTTTTGGAGTTTTACTACATTTAAAGTTTTAGCTGTTCTTTCAAAATGGGCTGTATTTGCTGTAGCTTGGTTCACACAACAGTTAAGCCCAGGTAAAAGTCACAGCATTTGCTTATCTTTATAATGATTTTTGGATGAGGATTCTTGAAAGCGTAAGGTGACATTAACACCATATGTCACAGCGCAGTTTTGAAACACAATTAAATAACAGTGAACATAAATTCTTAATGTAAGATCAGTTTCTTTGGCCAGGAAGCTGCTTAATTTATTTTTTTTAGAAGAAATCATTTTTTGAGGTCTAGAAAATTTGACTTGAATTACTATCTTAAAGAATGGGTGTCTCTTATGGTGAACACGTGCAATCAATTTTATGGTTTCCATTTTTCTTGAAAGTGCCAAACATACACAAGATGCTAATCACTATGCAGTATTATCTTTCCATTTTCTGTATGTCAATCTTTTATACATGCAAATAATACAGAAATTGGGGTTGATACTAATTACAATTGTGGGGTATTTTAATATCTGTGCCTTAGCAAGAAAATTTCCTTGATTTCTATCTTATGACTAGCCAGTTATAATCTCCATGACCATCTGGGTTTTGAACTGAACAACTCTAAGATCTCCCAAAAGATGTGTACTATTTGAACCAAAGCATTTGAGGCAATTTTAAGAAGAAAGGAGAAAAGTGATGTACTTCCTGGTGGACACACGGTTAAAAAATGTGGTGGGTGTGACTACATCTAGTACCTGCCTTCCTCAATTTAACTATGAATGAACAAAATTAAATTATAATAAATACTATGTGAAAAACAAATATAGCAAACTTGTTCATTATCTTCCGCAAAGAACACATGGTAAATGTTCCATAAATAAAGAGTAAATAAAGAAAATATATATTTTTGAATTAAAATAGGGAGAAAAACTGAGTATGTAGGTTAGAAAAAGAGAATGAAAAATTGCTCTTAAGTAAAACTGGCTTTCTCCATCTGGCTTTTCCTAAAGAGTTCCAAAGAGGAACTGAGAATAGATTTTATTTCCCTTTCTTTGCTGGTAAAGATGCATATTGCTCAAAGATAAAAGAGAGAATCAAAGAAAAGTGTGTCTGAGACTATTTTATTTTAACCATCAGAAGCAACTTAGCAAGCCATATGCTTGTAAATCATATATGGAAAGTCATATTGCCTTTTCAGACATCAGAATTTTTAAATGATCCCTCCATTTTCATAGTTGGTACTAGATGGTACTAGATGGTACTAGATGGTACCATTGGTACTAGATGTCCTTGATGTAAATTAGAATTTCCATCATACTTACATAAATAATAATTGAATAAGAAACAATAATGAACAAATGTCCTGTGCAGAAAAATTTCAAGTAATTTCTGTACATATTCTCCTCTCAAATAAGTGAAAAATAACTAGGAAGTTATGATGGAAGTCCAGCTCCTTAAATGTAGACTATGCATTCTGACTTCCATCCAAAGAATGTGGGTAGAAAATAGGGAAATTTAGTAATTTGACAGTGATAAAGGCGGACAAACACCACCTAAGTCAGGTGACCAAGTTTAACACTAACAATGATAAATTGTGATGATAGTATGTGCCCTTGATATGATGTGATGGAAAAGGCACTTGGACCCCATAATCTTCTTCCCAAGACATGTAACCCTAGTTTAATCGTGAGAGAAACATCAAATGTCTATTTAGCAAAATTATACCAACCGTCTGATTAGTACTTCCCAAACCTATCAAGGTCATCAAAAACAAGGAATATCTGAAAACCAGAAAAGAGGATATTACAGAGACAGGAAGACTAATAATATGGTATCCTGAATAAGATCCTGGAAGAGAAAAAAGACATTAGGTAAAAAGTAAGGAAATTTGAATCAAGTATGGAAACAAATGAATAATTTTTTAGTATGTATTCATAACACATACTAACAGATCAGTATTATATCCAAAAATATATTTTAGCACTTATTTATTAACCCAATATTTAATTAATTTGGCCCCAAATTTTTATTTATGACATTATATATTACATTGTTTTAAGTGTTAAGGAAACATCATCACATTTATGAGGCCTGTTATAAAGGTAAAGAAGAAAATGCCAACCAACTAAATTTTTAGGATATTAAAAGTTCTTAAGATATTAAAGGGTACTTAAAGCTTTGTATAAATTAATGCTTGTTAGTGCCTAAATCACTTGTCTATAGTCCATCTATTTTGAGAAGGAATTAAGTTAATTTTGGATATAATACTAAATAAAATTCAAATTAATTTGACTGAATGCCTGACTTCATTTTACTTTTATATCTGATTACATGCAATAGTATGAATTTTGAATAAACAAAATTAGTAAATGTTCAAGATACTTTAACTTACATTTATTATGCAAAATAAAATGTTACTGTTTCAGTCTAAGTATCAATAGCATGTAAAGTGCTTTCCCTTATTAAATCAAAGTTTAATTATCTTAAATACTCTGGCCCAGTTAGATCCATTATGTAATACCTATGCTGCCACATTGATAAATACCTCAAGGTGTATAATCTCCTCTGTGTTCAGATAATAACTTTGCTAATTTGGTTAATTTATTTTTATAAAAATTTTGTATTGATAATATGTAGTATGGAACTTTTTAAAGTAAATTATCAGGATAGATTTTGAAAATAATAGTGATAATTGAAATGGAAATAATTTACTTTTTAAAAAGCTGAATAATCAGAGTCTAAAAACCCGAGTAAGATTAATATTGACAGGCAATTTATTAATGAGCAGATCATGACCACAAAAGCATTAAACATGAGAACATTAGAAAAATGTGAAACAAATAATTGTAGGTAATTAATCAAATATTCTGCTAAAGGGTTTATTATTTCTCTCTAAAAGGTAAATGTCAAATTCCGGATCCTGAATCAAAATGGATATCTCTAGGTCATTTATTTTTGTGTACACCTCTTCCTAAAGAAGAGTCTAAGTTGCAGCATCTTATTTCTAGTCATGATGTGGGATGAAAACACAGTGGCCTGACATCTACAATACTTCAGTAGCAATTACAGCACAGTTAATATATCAATTTAATTAAATTCGTATAGTGATTCATGACATGAAATATCAAAATAAGTTAACTTGCACAGAAACAGACCAAAGATCAATGCAGTAGGCAGAGATAAAATGAATTAAATTAAAGTATAATTGCCATCTACTGAAAGGGTTGTGTATGTAGGTTTTGTTTGCAGCAATCTTTTAGAAGGGCATCTCTTAAAGGAAGTCAGATAAGATAGATTCCAGAAGGTTATGAAGATGCCTACAGTCAGCCTTGAAGAAATGTCTAAATTATGTTTATCTTATTTTTCCAAAGGACTCAAAGGACTATGTTCACGTTAAATTAAAATAAATGGAGTTATTTCTCACATTTACTAAGCATAATAGGAATTTTTCATTTTCAAATGTGATTTACCACTAATTTTTACAATGCTTTTAGGTAAATTAATATCACTGAAAACCTAATGACAAAAATAATATGAAAACTATATGTCAAAGAAAAAATCTATGTGTCAAAGAAAGAGACAAACAGTGAAACCGATGGGTGAGCTGATCAGGTCCTCTAAAGTTCTCGCTATCACCATGAACTAAGTATGATCATGAAGTCCTACAACAGTTTGGAAGTAAGGCTGATAGCCTTCCTGCTAATTAATACAGATAATAGGGTCTTCATTATAAACAAAGAAAGAAAAGAAATGCTATTCAGCCCTGGCTGGTATAGCTCAGTGGATTGAGCACAGACCTGTAATGCAAAGGGCCACCAGTTCAATTCCCAGACAGAGACATGCCTGGGTTGCAGGCCAGGTCCCCAGTAGGGGACACATGAGAGGCAACCACACATTGATGTTTCTCTCTCACTCTTTCTTCTTCCCTTCCCCTCTCTCTAAAAATAAATAAATAAATAATTTAAAAACAGTAAAGAAATGCTATTCATTTGGTATCCCATGCTGATAAGCTGGATCTAGCTGGTTACAGTGAATGTGCTAGAAAAATAACAATTGGCAACTTTATATTTCACAGCTTTATATATAATTTTGTGATCTCAACCATCTTCATCAGTACAGAAGAATGAATTGCAGTACATGTTTAGCAAGATATCTTCTAGTTTAAATATTTTATAATTCTATGTTGGATAGATATTTAGCTCATTTCTTGTATTAGTAGTCTTAACTTAGTTACTCTTCATTATTAACTTTTATAAATAAAAAACATTTTACTTCATTGATTGGATTAAGCACAATAAGGTGGGTAGTTTGTGTGTGGGTATGTGTAATTAGAGTATAAATCAGTTTTGAAATCTTCTAGCCAGTAAAAATATCAAGAGCTTTGTAGTGACGTGTGCTTTAAAAGTAAGATTACCAAATATTCCAAGAAAATTTGAGTTGCTACCCTCACCTTCAATAGTAATCTACTATCTTGAACTATTCCTCTGGTAGTACTAATGGAAAATTGACATAAATAAGTAGATAAAACAGAGTCTTATTTCTGGAACAGTACTGTTAAGTCACTTTTTCAGTTAAAATTAGATTCAATTATAAGTAGCATAAAATCTCAAATTATGGTATCTTAATGAAGATATAAATTTTTTTCACTTTCACAAAACTATCAGCCAAATATGACTAATGTGGTGGCTGTTCTCTGCAGGTACGCATGCTTCTTCTGTGCTCTCTTACCTTTAATATGTGGCTTCCACACTGTTGTGCAAGATAGCTATTCCAGTTCTAGATATCACATTTACATTCCAGTAGTCACAAATGTTGTGTTGCCATCTTGCTTATGTAATACTAGTCACATCTAGAGGCACGCAAAAGCTAGCAAATGATATATTTTTTTTTGGCAGCCCATTTTCCCAGCTTAAATTCATGGGGTCTGTTACTGAGAAGCTAAGAACAGATATTGGGAGACAACTAGTAGCTCCTGTGACTGATCTTCTCTTTGGTAAAATGTTACTGCAAGTGTAATATACTCATTGTCCATTTAACTTATCTTCTGATTGTGGTAGTCTATAAAACAAAAGACAAGATGTCTTTTTCCACCATCAAAGTAGAACAGTGGAGTAGTATTACAATAACCTCAATAAAAACTTTCATTGAGAAGTGGAAGGGAGGTGAAATATCTAGTAGTTACTAGTTCCTTAGTCATGTAGCATAGTTATCCAAGGTGTTTTCAAATTAGGGGGTTTTCAAAGTCAGATTCTAAAGTTTTTGGTTTCAGAACCCATTTGCACTTTTATTTTTATTTATTAAAATTTTATTTTATTGATTATGCTGTTATAGTTGTCCTAATTTTCCCTCTTCTCTATCCTCTACCCAGCGCACCCCACAGCCTCAGGCAATCCCCCCACCATTGTTCATATCCAGGGGTCATGCATACAAGTTGTTTGGCTACTCCATGTCCTGTACTGTACCTTATATCCCCAGGACTCTTCTCTCATTACCAATTTGTATTTCTTAATCCCTTCACCTTTCTACACATTTCTCCATACCCCCTCTTTCCTCTGGCAAGCATCAAAACATTCTCAAATTTATGTTTTTGTTTCTGTTTTTCTTGTTTGCTTAGTTTGTTTTTTTTAGATCCACTTGTTGATAGATATGTATTTATTCCTATTTTATTGTTCATAGTTTTGATCTTTTTCTTAAATAAGTCCCTTTAGCATTTCATATAATAATGTTTTGCTGATGATAAACTCCTTTAACTTTTACTTGCCTGGGAAGCACTTTATCTGCCCCTTGATTCTAAATGATATTTTTGTTGGGTAGAGCATTCTTGGTTGTAGGTCCCTGCTTTGCATCACTTTGAATATTTCTTGACAATCCATTCTACCCTGCAAAGCTTCTTTAGAGAAATCAGCTGACAGTCTTACCAGAACTCCCCTGTAGTTTCCATAACGGGGAGTAACTGCTTTTCTCTTGCTGCTTTTAAGATTCTCTCTTTATCTTTAACCTTTGGCATTTTAATTATGATGTGTCATAGAGTGGGCTTCTTTGCATTCATCTGGTTTGAGACTTTCTGTGCTTCCTGGACTCATATGTCTATTTCCTTCACCAAATCAGAGAAGTTTTCTTTCATTATTTTTTCAAATAGATTTCCAATTTCTTGCTCTTTTCTTCTCCTTCTGACATTCCTGTGGTGCAAATGTTGGAATACTTGAAGTTGTCCCAGAGGTTCTTTAATCTATCTTCATTTTTTATTAATTCTTTTTCCTTCTTCCTGTCCTGTTTGGTTGTTTCTTGGTTCCTTATATTCCAAATCATTTATTTGATTCTTGTCTTTGTCTACTCTACTGTTGATTCCCTATAAATTGTTCTTTATTTCAATTACTCTATCTTTCATTTCCAGACCTTTTTGATACTACTGAGGTCCTTAGTAAGTTATTTGAGCATCCTTATAACCAATGTTTTGAACTCTGCATCTGAGAGATTGCTTATCTCGATTTCATTTTTAGTTTTTTTTTTCTGGAGTTTTGATCTGTTTTTTTCATTTGGGCCATGTTTCTTTGTTTCCTCATTTTGGCAGCCTCCCTGTATGTGTTTCTATGTATTAGGGAGAGTTGCTATGACTCTTTGTCTTGGCAGCATGGCCTAATGTTGTAGGTGTCCTGTAGGATCCAGTGGCACAGTCTCCCCTATCACCCAAGCTGAGTACTCAAGGTGCATCTTCCTTGTGTGCTGAGTACACCCTCCTCTTGTAGTTGATCCTTGGTTGCTGTTGACAAGTCAATGTGAGTGATTTATCCAGGCCAGTCAACTGCAAAGCTTGGCTGTGACTACTCACCGCCCACCTCCATCCTCTGTGAAGAATCGGGTGTGCTGGGGCCCACTCCACAGAACAGGACTTACTTCAGCAGGGCTCTGGTGTCTGCCAAGTCCATCCCTTTAGTGTGTAGACTTTGGTGATGGTTGGATGTGGTGCTCCAATGTGGTCTGTAGTTGTCCACTGGGTTGCACAGGCTCTAGGGTTTCCCGGGAGGTGCAGGCCAAGGTCAGCCACTGCTTGTGTTCTATCTGAGGCCACTTAGAATAAGTTATAAAGCAATCTACAGATGGCTGCTACTTTTACTGGGCTTGAAGGTGCCCAAGCATGGCCAGGCTTTGAACCAAGGCCAGCTGGTGTCAGTGCTGGGCCTGGGGCGTGCTGGGCCTGGGGCCACTTAGCAAGAGGTACAGTGGCTCACTGAGGCCAGCTGCTGCTTGTTTGAGAGAATTTAGGCAGATTTCCCCTTTGCATTTTTAAGAGTTATTGAGGAGATCAAAGAGTTTTTATAATGTAAGATATGTCTATCAATGTTTACTGCTTTAAAAATTAAAGCTGAGGAATTTTCAAATCTATATTGATTAGCTTATTTGAAATGACATCAAATTTAATATATGTTAACATAACATATTTTTATGAAAAATAACCTTTTCAAAATAAAAAATAGCTAGAGTGGCATTATTTTAATATTTGCAAATCTTTTGTTTTCTAATAGCCAACATCTATTGGGCATTCACTACAAGCCATGCCGTGTACAAAGAACATGCATCATTATAGTTCATGCCTTTATATCTCTGTGAGGTATTTATGATTACTCTGCATGTTTTGCAAGAGAAAAAAACTGTATCTTAGATTGGTAATGCACCAAAGGCCACATGACTTGATAAATGTAGAACAGAGTTTTTACAATTCCAGTATCCATGCTTTTAACCATGATGCTCTACTGTCTACAGAATTGGATAGAATGTACTTTAAGCAATTAATCCATTAAATTCCTTTTCAGTACTGAAATGTAAAAACAAGCCTGTATTTTCTGGATGTCAGTCATTTGCCAAGTGCTTAATTCTATAAAGAGAGGAATAGAGAAAAAGAGAGAGAGAGAGACAGACAGACAGATAGACAGACAGACATTGATGTAAGACATGCCTCCTGTATGTGCCCTAACTGGGGACCAGTTCTACAACAGAGGGATGTGAACTGATGAGGAATGGAAGTGAGAAGCAGTGGTCTTTTGGTTTACAGGATGACACTCTAACCAACTGAGCCACACTGACCAGGGCTGCCAAGAATTTTTATATATCTTATTTCACTTATTTTCATCACGAGCCTGCAATATAAGTATCAGGATTCCCCTTTTCACCTATGGCAAATCTTTTCAATGTCTGATTTAATAGAAGACAGCTGAATTCTGACTGCTGCTTCATCATTCATTGTATTATAGTATTGGTGAAGTGCATGAAGATAATATGGTTTCACACAAATAGGAAGTTGGGAAAATATTTAAGTAGCCTTTAAAAATTGTGTCTATTTTTTGAAAGCTACATTAAAACTTGTCAAGTGGAAGTTTTTAAAGTTTGCTATATGGAATCTGAAACAAAATTAATTATTCATAGTGTTATATTAAAATCTATTTTGTGCTTTGCATTTTGAATGGTCCTTTTACTCTTGTGTCGATCATTTGAAAATATTAATCCCCTTAAGGTTTTCCAACTGTTTACATATTTTGTTATATGAATTTTAAAATCATGTTTGTTAATATTATTATAGAAAGGTCTTTAAATATTTGAAAGCTGACAAGTTCTTGGAAATAAATATAATTTTCCAAAATTCTAATTTTTGCTTGAAGCTTAGACTTTATTATTGGCAACGAGTACTGGCAGTTGTTTTCTTTGAAATGGCATTTCCACTTTGTTCATTTTAGAAAGAGGATATCCCTAATATTCAGGTCTGAGTAAGTATAGTTTGCCTGTCAGTCATTATTTCCAATAAAAGTGGTGCTCCGTAAAATAAGGGGCTGGCTCATCTAATATAAAAGCTTTTCTCCCAAGACAATCACTAAACTTCAGCGGGGACCAGAAGTGCTTAATGCATACTATGTATTTCTTCATACAAAATATTATCACAAGCATATGACAGTAGGATTATTTTTAGTGCTTCATCAAGATATTATGAGTAAAACTCTGTGTGTGTGTAACTATGTGTGCATGATAGAGAAAAATGACTGCTGGTATAATTTCCTGTGAGTACCTTTATTCCCACTAAAGTGACAACAGTTTTCCCCATCATTGCTATTAAATCATCAATGCAAATATTTACATAATAAAAAGAGGTAAATGATATCTTAGTATTATGATGAAAAGCCTTGTGGTCTCACAAATACCCTGAAAGGATCTTAGAGACCCTTTAATCAAACATGGAGAATCACTGTTTGAAGTTGAAGAGTATTCAAATACACTATTTTACAATAGATGCTGCCTGGTGATACAATTTTCATTTCCATAAACATTTTTGACATATTGCCTCATATTGGTATTAAAAAGTATAAATGTTTGTCTACCTGATAGATAAGAAAATGCTCATTGTCACTTTAATTTATTTTCCTTTTGCCATAAATGAGTTTCAGGATCTTTATACACATTCATGAGTCCATATGATACCACTGCAGGGACCAACAGACATAGTTGGTCCATGAGACATAATGAAGTTTACATATAAAAATACTTACATTTATTAAACATATAATTTATAATCAAGGTTGAATTTCCTTAATAAGTAACCAGTTGGAAGAGAGGAAGAAACTTTATCGATATAGGGATAACTGGCTAGCTATTTCAAAGGAATGTTTATCTATAATTACTGTATTTTGCCATGTATAATGCACACAGATGCAATGAATCTGCATCAAATTTTGCATTAGCTTGAATATTCCTCCATGGAAACTATTCAGATGATTCAGAAGACTGCAGCTATGGGCAACTGGTGACTGGCAGCTTCATCATGATAGTGCACCCACTCATGCATCACATCTTAGGCAGTATTTTGGCAAAACAGCAAATCACCAAGGTGACTCAGCACCCCCTTGAGACCAGATATGGCACCCTGCAACTTCTGCCTTTGCCCAAAACTAAAATTACTTTTGAAAAGGAAGACATTTCAGACTGTCAGTGAGATTTAGGAAAATTCAGTGGGTCAGTTGATGGTGATTGGGAGGACTATGTGAGATCACAAGGTACCTATTTTGAAGGTGACTGAGGCATCATTGTCATATGTACATTTTTTTTGTATCTTTTATCTTCTTCAATAAATGTCTTTATTTTTCATATTACATGTCTGAATATTTTCTAGATACCTTCTGGACAGACTACATATGAATGACATTCTGTAACTACACTATGCAAATAGAATGGCACAGAAGGACCTTCAACTATTTGTGACTGATATACTTTTAAACATAGGTGTAGGTTATAGTAGTGGTAAGATCTCAGGCTCTGGAGCCCTACTGCTCCAGTTGGAATTCTGGCTTTGTAACATGCAGAGTAACCTGAACAATTTATTGAAATGCTCTATGTCTCAGTTCCTAATTTATTTGTCATCCTAGTTTCTAAGTTTAATATAGGATTAACTCATACTTATAAAGAGGTTATGATAAGGTATGACATACAGTAAATGCCCCATAAATGTTAGCTGTTATCATCTTTTCAGGTATAGGTGAGGGCACTTCTGGTGACCATTAACAGATTTCTCTTTTGTGTATGATTGTATTGTGGATTAGAAGCACATTTTATCTTGCTCTGTTACCACCACAGAAATTATCTTCATATAGAATTGATTTCTGTAACCCAGTTATTTTCATAATGTATTAGGTGATATGATGAATGAATCATATATTGACATGATTCATTCATGTCAATGAATGACCCTAAATGAATTTAGGGTCATTTAGAATAATGGAAATAATAGAATGAATTTATTTTTAAACCTTTGTTTAAATGGAGAAAAACTTAACAAAACCCAGCTCTAAAGTTGATGTAAGAGTGAGGAAAGAGAGTGAATGACACAAATGGGGACACCAACCAGCCGATTTCAAATTCAGATTAAACCTACATGCCCTCCTGTTTGTCCTACATATATTTCTCATTGTACTCTACTTTTAACTTGACCTTGCTGTCCTTTGCTCTTTGAAAACTTTCTGGAAATACTAAAGAAGCTAAAGGGATTTATCATAAGGCTAGATATGCAGTATTGTAATAGAGCCAGGAAACTAAAGTGAATGGGAAATCATCTATGCATACTAAGGCCAATGCTTCCCTGTTCTGAATGGATCACTGGTGGCTTCATAATTTTGTAGAGACCCAATGCTGAACATAGATAGAAAATGATTCTCAGGAGCTGAAAAAGCTTTCCTTTATCAGATCTTTTTCCCCTTTGTCCTTTACGGTCCTGAACTCAATCAAATTGTCAGAGAACTACTTCCCATCACAAAGATGATGGAAATGAGAATTCGAGGTCAATTTATTTCTGGCAAGAAGGAGCCATGAGTATGACAACCTTACCACTCAGCATTTTAACAACATGAAGTACACAAAAGCAACCAGAGTTTTCTTGTATGGAATTCTTCTCTAATAATACTGAATGCCCAACACCAAATGGACTTTCTTCTTAAGTTGTTACTGTCATCACCCCTCTCTTAGTGGCATAATTTTCTAAATTTTTGTATATTCCTATAAATACTTTAAGTGACAAAATTTGATGAATTGAACTAATGAATAAGTTTTCATGCTGAAAAAATGGTTTATGACACACTATTCATTCCTAATTTATTCAATTTAAAAATATTCAGTATTAAAGTTATTCCTCTGAGCTTTTAACATAACATTTTTCTTCTTGTTTTGGTAGATTGATTGTTGGTTTCTTTAGACAGCATTATTGAGATATAATTCATATTCTATAAAATTAATTTAAAGGGTATAGGTCATTGATTTTTAGTATTTCACAGAGTTATGTGACCATCAGCACAATTTAATTTGAGTAATTTTCTTTATCCCAAAAAAACCCTCCTACACTTATTACTGTCACTCCTGTTCTCATCCCACCTCCAATCCCCAGCTCCAGACAACAAATAATGTATTGTCTATGTTGCTGTGCCTATTCTGGGTGTTTCATATAGGTGACTGTATTCATATTATACAGGATGGGTCTTGGAAACTGCCCTGCCTGGTTTTAGAAGCTGTAACCACCCACCATGGCTAAGGCTGAATGACTGACCTTTGGACCATAAGCCACTAAAGAGACAAAGCTTATCTCCCTGGCAGGGGTGCTGCTTCTGCCTCTTTCACTTCATCCTGCCTGGCCCCCAATGTTTGATCAGTTAGCCAATGATGGGTAAGATTCCTCAAGGGAGGAAAGACCTAAGACAGGCATGATCATCGGGAGGCCCCAGGGAAGGACTTGGGGGGCTATAGCAAAAGGGGGTGATGGAGCCTTGCCCCTCAGCTTTGACATAGCCTGAGTCCTCATTCTGTCTGTGAGAAGTTTCCTAATCTCTTGATTGCCTTACTTCCTCTGCCTGACTTAAGCCTGAAACAATACCAGAGGGCAGTGCAACCCTGTGCTGGAAAGTGTGGGTCCCCATAGGTGATCAAGCCTAAGAAAGAATACAGAAACTCCTGTGAAACCTGCTTTGTTTAGAGTGCTCTCAATTAAATGATAAGGGTCCTGAGTAGGAAATGAGTTTGATTCATGAAGTTTTGTAGCCCTTTAGCTAACAGACCCTGACTCAGGATAAGCCCTAATAGTTCTTTGTATGTTATCTATTGTTTGATCCTTACTGCCTGACAATGATTACTGAGCTTTACCTGTCTTCCTGTGCAAAATGAACCTAATAAAAGCCCATTAAAGAAGAGGCTCTTGGTCCTTCTCCTTTGAGAGATTGACTACCTTTCCTCCCCAAGCAGATTGTGTCTTGGTAGACTTATTGTCATCCATGGCAGCCAGGGGTGCCCTGCAGGCATAGCACCCCCACAGGTGGGGGCAAAACTAGGGTTATAGTTATGAGTGCACAACACACATAATTTATTCTTGTAATATTATTTAATTATTTATTATTTTTATAATTAATTATTACATTTTTTAAAATTTTGTATTTATTTATTTATTTATTTATTTATTTATTTATTTATTTTTAGAGAGAGGGAAAGGCGGGGAGAAAGAGAGGAAGAGAAACATCAATGTGTGGTTGCCTCTCATGTGGCCCTCACTGAGGACCTGGCCTGCAACCTGGGCATGTGCCCTGACTGAGAATCGAACTGGTGGTCCTTTGATTCGCAGCCCGTGCTCAGTTCACTGAGCTATACCAGCCAGGGCTATTACATTATTTTCTTTAAACCTACTTTGTCCCACCCTGTATTTACTCTTTTGTCACTGGATTTTAGATATTACCATCATATTTTCAAAGTTTATTCATAAATAGCA
Source organism: Carollia perspicillata (assembly GCA_004027735.1). NCBI lineage: Eukaryota > Metazoa > Chordata > Mammalia > Chiroptera > Phyllostomidae > Carollia > Carollia perspicillata. Next base: position 40,910 of record PVKM010000915.1, on the reverse strand, counting down.
TGCATCAGTAACTTATTTCCTTTTCTATTGCTGAATAATATTCCATTGTGTGTATATACCATTTGTTTTTTAATTTTTTAAAATATATTTTATTGATTATGCTGTTACAGTTGTCCCACCTTCTCCCCTTTACTCCCCTCCACCCTGCATATTCCCTCTCATGAGCATTCCCCTGTTAGTTCATGTCCATGGGTCCTACACATAAGTTCTTTGGCTTCTACATTTCCTAGACTGTACTTAACCTCCCCCTGTCTATTTTTTACCTACCAGTCATGCTTCTTATTTCCTGTACCTTTTCCCCCATGTTCCCCCCTCCCTTTTCCCACTGATAACACTCCATGTGACCTTCATTTCTGTGATTTTGTTTCTGTCATAGTTGTTTGCTTTGTTTGTTTTTGTTTGCTTAAATTTGGTTATTGATAGTTGTGAGTTTGTTGTCATTTTACTGTTCATATATTTTATCATCTTCTATTTATTAGATAAGTCCCTTTAACATTTCATATGATTAGGGTGTGGTGATGATGAATTCCTTTAACCTGACCTTATCTGGGAAGCACTTTATCTGCCCTTCCAGGCTAAATGACAACTTTGCTGGATAGAGTAATCTTGGATGTAGGTCCTTGCCTTTCATGACATGGAATACTTCTTTTCAGCCCTTTGTAGCCTGCAAGGTTTCTTTTGAGAAGTCAGCTGATAGTCTTACGGGAACTCTTTTGTAGGTAACTGTCTCCTTCTCTTTTGCTTTAAGGCTTAAAGGCTTTGAGGCTTTAAGATTCTTTCCTTATCTTTAATCTTGGATAATGTAATAATGATGTGCCTTGGCATGTACTTTCTTGGATCCCACTTCTTTGGGACTCTCTGGGCTTCCTGGACTTCCTGGAAGTCTATTTCCTTTATGAGACTAGGGAAGTTCTCCTTCATTATGTTTTCAAGTAAGTTTTCAATTTCTTGCTCTTCTTCTTCTCCTTCTTGCATCCCTGTGATTTGGCTGTTGGAATGTTTAAAGTTGTCCTGGAGGTTCCTAAACCTCTCCCTATTTTTGCAATTTCTTTTTTTTTTTTTCATTCTGCTCTGGTCAAATGTTTATTTTTGCCTTCTGGTCCAAATCATTGATTTGAGTCCCAGTGTCCTTCTTGTCACTGTTGGTTCCCTGTATATTTTCATTTATTTCACTTTTCGTAGTCTTCACTTTTTCTTCTATTTTGCTACCATATACAACCATTTCTGTGAGCATCCTGATTACCAGTGTTTTGAACTGTACATCTGATAGGTTGGCTATCTCTCTTCATTGCTTAGTTGTATTTTTTTTTTCTGGAGCTTTGATCTGTTCTTTCATTTGGGGCATTTTGTTTTGTCTTGGTGTACCTGTTACATAGTAAGGGACAGAGCAACCCTCCATGGTGTGGTTGTAGCACTGTATGTGAGGGAGGGGTCCAAGAGGGAACAATACCACTTGCTTTGGTCTTGGCTGGCTTCCAGTCACTTCCCCTTATACCCACAAGCAAATTGGGCCCTTCTGGTGCTGATTCCCAAGTGGGTGGGTTTTGTACATTCTAGGACCCCATGGGTCTCTCCAATGAACTCTCCTGTGAGGCTGGGCGTTTCTCCTGCTGCCACAATACCCCCAGGTTTTTACAGCCAGAGTTTTTGAGGCTTTATTTCCTTGTGCTAGAACCCTGGGTTCTGTGGTTTGTGTTGCTCCCCAGTTGTTCTTCCCAGTTTATCCACATGTGACTATGGGACTGCCCATTCCACCAGATCCTGCCTCACCTGCCTTGATCCTCCAGCTGCCACCTTGCCATGAGTCCTCTCCACCCTGGCTGCCCGACTCTGCCCCTCCTACAAGTCTGGATGAATTTTTCTTCTTTAACTCCTTGGTTGTTGAACTTCCATACGTTTTGATTTTCTGGCAGTTCTGATTATTTTTTGTTTTTAAATTTGTCATTGTCCTTCTTTTGGTTGTGTGAGGAAGCAAAGTGTATCAACCTGTGCCTCCATCTTGGCTAGAAGTCTTCCATATATACCATATTTGTTTATCCATTCCCCAATTGATACTCAGGTTGTTTCCACTTTTCAGCACTATGAATAATACTGCTAGGAACATTAATGTGCTAGTTTTCATGTGAATGTGTTTTTATCTCTTAGGTTGCCTCTTCCTGGATTTTCTATGAGGGTAGTATTGACCACACAGAATGTATTGAGAAGTGTTCCCTCTCTATTTTCTTGGAAAAGTTTATGAAGGATTAGCATTACCTCTTTAAATGTTTGGTAGAGATCATCAAGGAAAGCTTGTGAGCCAGAGATATTCTTAGTGGATTTCAAAAATTTCCAATTTAATCTTTTAAAAATTTTTATTGCAATTTTTTCATTACCGTTTAGTCTCCTTATAACCCTTGCCCCTGCAATCACCACACTGTTATGTATGTCGATAATTCCTTTTTTCTTTTTGCTCAATTATTCTACGCCCTAACCTCCACTTCCCAATAGCTCTCATCTCTCTCTCCATCTAGGAATCTGTCCTCATTTTACTTGTTAGTTCAATTTGTTCATTAGATTTTACATATGAGTGAAATCATATGGTATTTGTCTTTCTCTGGCTTATTTCACTTAGCATAATGTTCTCAAGGCTTATCAACACTGTTGCAGTAGGTAAAATTTTCTTCTTTTTTTACAGCTGAGTAGTATTCCATCGTGTACATATCCTATAGGTGTTTATCCACTTATCTACTGATAGGCACTTGGGCTGCTTCCAAATTTTGGCAATTGTAAATAACACTGCAATGAACTTAGGTGTGCTTATGTTCTTTCAAGCTGGTTTTTGGGGTTCATTTGGAAATATTCCCAGAAGTGGGATAGCTGGGCTAAAAGGCATATCCTTTTTGAAATTTTTTGAGGTATCTCCACCTGCTTTCCATAGTGGCTGCACCAATCTGCATTCCCACCAACAGTGCAAAAATATTCCCCTCTCTCCACACCCTCACGAGCACTCATATGCTGATTTATTGATGATATCCATTCTGATAGGTGTGAGATGATATCTCATTATGGTTTTAATTTGCATTTCTCTGATGACTAGTGACCCTGAGCATCTTTTCATGTATCTATTGACCATCTGTATTACCTCTTTGAATAAAAGTCTCTTCAGGTCCTTTGCCCAATTTTTAATGGGTTGTTTGTTTTTTGGTGTTAAGTCCCAAAAGTTCTTTACAAATTTTGGATATTAACCCCTTATCAGATGTATTGGCAAATATGTTCTCCAATTTTATGGGTTTTCTTTTTATTTCATTGATGATTTCCTTTACTGCGAAAAAACATTTTAGTTTGAAGTAGTACCATTATTTTATTTTTTTCTTTTGTTTCCCTTGCCTGGGGAAATATATCAGTTAAAATATTACTAAAGCAATGGCCAAGATTTTACTGCCTATATTTTCTTCTATGACTTTTATGGTTTCAGATCTAACATTAGAGTCTTTGATCCATTTTGAATTTATTCTTGTGTGTGATTTAAGAAGATGGTCTAGTCTTATTTTTCTCATGTATCTGTCTAGTTTTCTCCAAGCCAGTTTACTGAATATGCATATCCTTTATGAGATTTTATGATAAATGAGTACTGGATTTATCAAATGCTTTTAATACACTGGTTGATATGATCTTGTGGTTTTTATCTGTTTAGTTTATTAGTTCAGGAAAATACAATGTGGCAGCTAATACAAATGGGAGAACTGTGTGAGGTCCCAAGGTGCCTGCTTTGAAGGGGACTGAAGCATCATTGTCCTGTGTACAATGTTTCTTGTATCTTTCTCAATAAATGTCTCTATTTTCCATACTATATGGATAAATACTTTCTTGACAGACCTCATATTTTCCCTATGTAATACCCTTTACAAATGCTCTTCATTTTCTTATGGATTCAATTTACTATCCAGTGTCCTTTTCTTTCAGCTTGAATGACTCTCTTCAGGTTTTTGTTTTTTTGTTTGTATTAAAGAAAACAAATTTTGCAGGGCTTTTTTCCCCAGCAACACATTATCACCCTCCACAACCATTTTTTGAACAAAAATCTGGAATATTTTAATTTTTTATTATTTTTGAAGGAGAATTTAGCTAGATATAGAATTTTTGGTCAACTTTCAAAACTTTGTAGATATTATCCCACTCTCTTCTTACCTGCATTTTTCCCATGAGAAGTCATTTATTATACTTATTAAGAATCCCTTCAGAAAGTTGTTTTTATTCTGTTGTTTTCAAGAATTTTTTGTTTGACTTTCATTGATTTGACTATGTTCTATATAGTTATGGGACTCTGAATTAATCTTCTTGGACATATAGATTAATATTTTTCATAAAATTCATTTTCAGCCTTTTAAAGTGTATGTTTTGTCCCTTTACTTTCTCTCCTCGGAAAATTTCTTTATGTTTATTTTGGTATATTCAAATATACCACAATTATCTAGAGTCTTTTTTCACTTTCTTTATTCTTTATACATTTTGCTCCTCAAATTAAATTATTTTTGTTGCCCTCTCTTCAAATTTGTTTATTCTTTATTATGTCAATTTGAATTTATTTTTGAGACATGTGAAATTTTTTTTAATTATTGCTCTTTTCAAATCCAAGATTTTTAAAAATAGCATCTTTTTCTAATTTGATATGTTCTATTTTGTGAGATATTATTATCTTTATATTTATTGATTTCTCTAGGTGTTGCACACATAGCTCTCTGAGAATATGAACATGTATTCATATATATTCATTATATCTTTTATTGTTAAATTCAGCTTTTTAGCAGGTCAACTCTAGATTAGTATAATTTTTTGGTCAGCAATGAACCACCATAAAATTTCCTTAAATGAAGTTCTTGTATATTTTCTCTTTTCCAAGGGAATTTGTGTGTATGAGAAGGTACATTCAGACTTCCAGCACTTTACCAGCCATTCTTAGCTTTCATTTTATGCTTCTACAGAGTGTTAAGGTCAGTCGAATGTGAATGGCTCCTACCTTCTCCTTTTCAATGTCTTTCCTGCTTTTGAGCATGGCCTTTGAGATTCTGGTGAATGGGTTGGAACATTTAATAGTTCTCGCTGGTCATCTGGTCATCTGCAACATTTTTAAATCACGCCTCCCCCCACTTCTAGGCTCTTGTTTGTTCCAACTGAAACTCAGACTTAGGCAATGTGATGTTGTCCGCCACTGCTATTGTTTTTGGAACACCATGTAGATCACACTCTATCCAGTGATCTGAGTTCCCAGTCACATCAAATGACCACAACACACTGGGGATAGAAATTTTCAACAGAGCTGCAATTTCCAACAAAATATTGATTGTGCTCTGGGGATGGTACTTTCAAGGGCATTACAAAAGAGATCTGAACGCATCCCTCTCTAGTGTCTGCAAAGCAGCAGGCTTTTGGCAACTACATCACTGTTCTAGGGAGGAAAGGATGATGGGATTAGCCCCAAGTAAAAGATGTCACAGACCATGCTGCCTTATAGAAGTTTAGTAGTTTTTCTTGGATAGATTTTTAGCTTGCTATGTGGCTTTGGCTCATGTCCAAAGTTTTAAAGTAATTGTTTTTATTTATTTGCCCATGTTTTCATAATTTCAGTGGGAAAGCTAGTTCACAGAGGTCCTCATTTCGCTATGCTAGAATGCTATTTATATTACACATTTTTAAAAAAAAGGTCCACTCTAATCTTGTTTACTTTCTCATCTGTAAGTTTCGTTCCACTGTTCATCACCTATCTTCTCAATATCTTAAATTTCAGGTAAAATTTATATTTATTTTCCACTTTTCACTTTTAATTCCATTAAGGTTCATCATCCCTCTTCCTGGTAAAATATCTATTTTGTGAAGGTGTAAGAGAGATAAGTATCATTGCATAACTTACTGTTTTATGATTAATTTTCATGTATTTTGCAAGATTTTATTACTTAAGTGAGTTATTGTGTATTTATATTTAATTAATGTTGTTTTTCTCATTGTCTTTTTCTTTCAAATGCTATTTACTTCTATATTTGATTTTATGGAAAGAAATGAATTCCAATAATTATTTTCTTGCTAGTCACTACAAATATGAATTGAAGATGAAACAGCTACACCTTTACATTTTATTTTTTTTTAATTTTATCATTATACTATTAAATTTGTTCCAATTTTTCCCCATTTTCCCTCCTCCTCCCAGCCCACCCCATACTCCCATAGTCAATCCCCACACCACTGTCCACATCCATGGGTCATTCATACATGTTCTTTGACTAGTCCTTTCTCCTTCTTTCAACCATTATCCCCTCCCCCCTCCCCTCTGGTCACTGTTAGTTGTTTTCATGTTTGCGGTTCTATTTTGCCCATTAGTCTATTTTTATTCATTAGGCTCCTCTTATAGGTGAGGTCATATGGTATTTGTCTTTCACTGACTAGCTTATTTCACTTAGCATAATGCTCTCCAGTTCCATCCAAGCTCTTGTGAAAAGTAAGAGTTCCTTCATTCTTTCTGCTGTGTAGAGTTGATTGTATAAATATATAGCACAGTTTCATAATCCATTCATTTACTGATGGGCACTTAGGCTATTGTAAATAGTGCTGCTGCTACAAACCTATGTTCATAGGTAGGAATGCATAAGTTCTTTTGAATTGGTCATTTGAATTCCTTAGGGCACATTCTCAACAGTAGAATTGCTGGGTCAAAAAGCAGTTCCATTTTTAGTTCCTTGAGGAAATTCCATTCTGTTTCCCACAGTGGCTGCACCAGCCTGCATTCCCACCAATAATGCACTAAGGTTCCCTTTTCTCCACAGCCTTGCCAGCAATTGTTGTTTGTTAATTTATTAATGATGGCCATTCTGACTAGTGTGAGGTGATATGTCATTGTAATTTTAATGTACATCTTTTGATGGCTAGTGATGTTGAGCATCTTTTCATATGTTTATGGGCCATCTGTATGTCTTTTGTTGAGAAGTGTCTATTCAGAGCCTTTTCCCACTTTTTAATTGGATAGCTTGTCCTCCTGGTATTGACTGATATGAGTTCTTTATATATTTTAGAGATTAAACACTTGTCTGATGTATTATTGGTGAATGTGTTCTCCTACACAGTAAGTTCCCTTTTCATTTTGATGATGGCCTCTTTAGCTCCACAGAAGCTCATTAATGTGATGTAATCCCATTTGTTTATTTTTTCATTATTTCTCCTGCCTTAGGAGCTATATCAACAGAAAAATATTACTAGATGAGATATCTGGCATTGCAATCCCCCTGAATTTGTTCTTCTTTCTTGAGATTGTTGGGGCTATTCAGGGTCTTTTTTAGTCCCATATATATTGTTTGTTTGCTTTCGTTTGGGACTTACTAAACTAACACTTTAGTTTTTTTTTTCTTTTTTCTACCTTTTTTTATTATTCAAGTACAGTTGTTTCTATTTTTCCCCCACCACTAATTCCACCCTGGCCATCCCCACCTCCAATCCCTTTGGCTTTGTCCATATGTCTTTTATACATGTTCCTTGATGACCCTTCCCCATTTCACCCCCATTACTCATTCCCTCTGGTTCCTGTCAGTTTGTTCTTTATTTCAATGTCTCTGGTTACATTTTACTTGATTCTTTGTTTTGCTGATTAGGTTCCATTTGTAGATGAGGTTACATGATATTTGTCTTTTACTGCGTGGCTTATATATTTTTGAAATATCTATTTTAGATCTGTGAAATATGTCATTGGTATTTTCATAGGAATTGTATTGAATCTATAGAATGCTTTGGGTAATATGGACATTTCACGGATGCCAATTCTTCCAGTCTATGAACACAGTATATGCTTCCATTTATGTGTATCTTCCTTAATTTTTTTTCAGTGTTCTGTATTTTTTTGAGTATAGCTCTTTTATCTCCCAGATTAGGTTTATTTCTATGTACTTTATTTATCTGTTGCTATAGTAAATGGGATTTTTTCCTAGTATCTCTTTCTGATGTTTCATTGTTGGTGTAAAAAATACCCACAATCTGAATATTGACTTTGTATCCTGCTATTTTGCCAAATTCACTTACTAGATTGGGTAGTTTTTTGGAGAGACTATAGGGTTTTCTATGTACATTATCATGTCATGTGCCAATAATAACAGTTTACTTCCTCCTTTCCACTTTGTACCCCTTTTATTTCTTTCTCTTGTCTGATTGCTGGGGCTAGACTTATAGTACTATGTTGAATAAGAATGGTGAAGGAGGACAGTCTTGTCTTGATCTTCATCTTAAGAGGAAAGCTTCAGGTTTTTGCCCACTGAGTATGATGTTAGCTGTAGGTTTCTCATATATGGCCTTTACACGTTAAAGTATGCACTCTCTATTCCCACTTTGCTGAATTTTTTTTTAAATCATAAATGGGTGCTGAATTTTATCATATATTTTTTCACCATTTATTGGTAGGATCATATTATTTTTTCTTTCTTTTTGTTTATGTGATATATTGTGTTTATTGATTTGCAAATATTGTACATCTTTGCATTCCTGGGATGAATCTCACTTGACTATGGTGTATGGCCTTTTAAAAGTATTACTGGATCCAGTTTGCCAATATTTGGTTGAGGATTTTAGCATTTAAGTTCTTCAGTTATATTGACTTGTAGTTTTCTTCCTTTGTTGTATCTTTACCTGGTTTTGGAATTAAGATATTACTAGTCTTGTAAAAAGAGTTTGGGAATCTACCTTCTTCTTGAATTTTTGGAATAGTTTGAGAAGGATAAGGGTTAGCTTTTCCCTAAAGGTTTGGTAAAATTCGCCTGTGAAGCCATCCAGTCCAAGGCTTCTGTATGCTGGGAGTTTTATTTTCTTACTGTTTAAATTTCACTAGTTGTTTCTGTTTATTCAGGTTTTCTGCTTATTCCTGACTCAGTTTCAGAATAGTGTATGTTTCTAGAAATTTAGTCATTTCTCCCAGGTTGTCCAATTTCTTGGCATACAGTTGTTCATAGTAATTTCTCTTAGTCCTTTGTATTTCTGTGGCATTGGTTGTAACTTCTTCTCTTTTGTTTCTGATTTTATTTATCTTGGTCCTCTCTCTTTTTTTTTTTTTTTTTTTTTTTTTTTTTTTTTTGTTCTTTTTTTTTTTTTTTTTTTTTTTTTTTGATATATCTGGTTAATGGTTTTTCAATTTTGATTATGTTTTAAAATAACCAGCTCCCAGATTTATTGATCCTTTGAATTGTATTTTTAGTATCTATGTCATTTAATTCTGCTCTGATTTTTATTATTTTCTTCATCCTGCCCACTCTGGGCTTTGCTTGTTGTTGTTCTTCTAGTTCTTGTAGATGTAGGGTTAGGTTGTCTATTTGAAATTTTTCTAACTGTCTTCTTTAGGTACGCCTGTATTGCTATGAATTTCCCTCTCAGGACTGCCTTCATTGTTTCCAATAGGTTTTGGGCTGTTGTGTGTTCATTTGCATTTATTTCCATATACTTTTTGATGTCTTCCTTGATATCATTGTTAACCATTCATCATTTAATAGCATGTTATTCAGTCTCTATGTAATTCATTGGTTTTGAGTTTTTTACCTAAAGTTGTTTTCTACTTTTAAGCCATTGTGATTGGAGAAAATGCTTGATATGATTCCAGTATTCTTGAATTTGTTAAGATTTGGTTTGTGTCCTAACATGTAGTCTATCTTTGAAAATGTTCCATGTGCATTTGAAAAGATTGTACATTTTGCTTCTTTGTGGTGAAAGGTTCCGTATATATCAATTATGTCCATTTGATATAGAGTGTCCATCAGTGCCACAATATCCTCACTGATTCTTTGTTTGGAATCTATCTATTTTTTTATTTATCTTTAGAGAGGAAGGAAAGGAGAGAGGGAGAGAAATATCAATGTATGGTTGCCTCTTGTGCGTCCCCTGCTGGGAACTGGCCTGCAACCCAGGCATGTGCCCTGGCTGGGAATCAAACCATGGTTGTTTGGTTCACAGGCCCATTCTCAATCCACTGAGCTACACCATCCAGGGCTGGAATCTATCTACTGTTGTCAGTGAGGTGTAAAATCCTCTATGATGAGTGTGTTGCTCTCAATATTTTTTGAAGTTATACAATATATTTCTTCTATATTTTGGTGCTCCTGTGTTGGGTGCATATATTTTTACAAGAGTTACATGCTCTTGTTAGACTACTCAGTTAAGTATTATGTAGTGACATTGTTTGTCTTTTATTATGGCCTTTGTTTTGAAGTTTATTTTGCCTGGTATAAATATTGTTATCCCAGCTTATTTTTTTCATGTCTGTTTGCTTGAAATATTGCTTCCATCCTTTTATTTTCAATCTGTGTAGGTATTTTGTTTTGAAGTGGGTCTCTTGTAGATAGCATTTATGTGTGTCATATTTTCTTATCCATTCAGCTACCCTGTGTCCTTGGATGGGAACATTTAATCTATTTATATTTAAGGTTATTATTGATAGGTACATATCCATTGCCATTTTTCCCCTTTGTTGCTGTGTTCCTCTCTTTCTTTGTCTTCATATTTTTAAAGGAGTCCCTTTAGCATCTTCTGCAAGGTTGGCTTGGTGGAGATATACTCTTTAAGCCTTCTTTTGCCTGAGAGTCTCTTAATTTTGACTTCCATTTTATGTGAGAGTCTTGCTGGATAGAGTAGTCTTGGTTGAAGTTCCTTGATTTTCATTATTGGAATATTTCATGCCAGTCCCTTCTGGCTTGCAATGTTTCTGTGAGAAAGCAATTGATAATCTTATTGGAGTTTCCTTACATCTTACTAGCTATTTCTTGCTTGCTGCCTTTAAGATTCTCTCTTTGTCTTTAAATTTTGCCATTTTAATTATCTTGGAGTGGATCTTTTTGGGTTCAGATTGATTGGGACTCTGTGAACTTTGTGGACTTGTGTGACTTTTTCCCTTATCAAGTCAGAGAAGCTGTCTGTCATTACTTTTTCAAACATGTTTTCTATCCGTTGGTCCTTTCCTTCTCCTTCTAGTATCCCTATGATATGAATATTCTTATGTTTCATGTCTTGCAGCTTCCTTAAACTATCTTTGTTCTTTTTGAGCCTTTTTTAATTTTGTTGCTCTTTCTGGTTTTTTTTTTTTTTACCTTGCCTTTAATTTGCTGATTCAATCCTCTGCTTCATCTACCTGGTTTTACTTCCTTCTAGTACATTCTTCATTTCAGACATTGTAGTCTTCATTTCCTACTGGCTTTTCTTCATGGTTTTTATGTTGTTTTTCATGCTGGTGTAGTTCCTAGTAAGGTCCTTATAGTTCCATAGAGATTCTTGTAGTTCTCATTGAACTCCTGAGCATCCTTATAACCATTATTTTGAACTCTATGTCCGATAGATTGCTTGCTTCAAATTAATTTAGCACTCTGTCTGTGGATTCCTTCTTTCTTTTCAGTTGTGAGTTGTTTCTTTGTCTCCCCATTTTAGGTGACTCTTTTTGTTTGTTTCTGCATATTAGATTAATCAGTTTTGACTCTGTCTTTGTGTGGTGCCTTTCTGTGATAGGAGACTTGTGGGTTCAATTTTGTAGTCTCCTTGATCTCTCAAGTTGGATGCTGTTGGGATGCCATTCATGCCAATTATGTGGGTTCTCTAGTTGAAATTGGGTTTTTGTTGTGTTTTGGGTCATTCTTTGGTGGATTCTTCTTTCTGGCTGTTTGACTGAGAGTCTCATCACCCACCACATCTTGTATGTTTTTGTATAGGTGTAGACGGTGCAAAGTATTGTCTCTACCCCTTGGCTTCAAAAATGTATATCAGCTGAGATTCTGTTGATTATTCAGGTCCCCTGTCAGAAGATCAGCTGAAAATCTGTGCTGAGGACACAAGCAAGTGGGCTCAGCTTCCACCTATTTGGTTATCTCGTTTACCTATATTTCTAAACACCATTGAACAGCTGGGGCTGTAGGAATCCATCTGGAAATGAGCAAGCTACATCTTTACATTTTATTTTATTTTAAATCTTTTAAGAAATCATTTTTTTTCTTTATTTCTAGAGAGAGAAGGAGGGAAAGAGAAAGAGAGAGAGACAAATTACAAGATGTGGCTGACTCTTACATGGCCCCCACTGGGAACACAACCCGCAACCCAGGCACTTGCCTCAACTAGAAATGGAAATGGTGACCCCCTGGTTCGCAGCCCACACTCAATTCACTGAGCTATACCAGCCAGGGCTACATCTTTAAATTTTAAAAACTACATTTACATAAATTTCCTAACATAAGATATGATCATTCAGTTTTGCTGTAGCAAATTTACTCCAATAAATTTACATTACATTCTTCATTTACATTATATCATTTTTTCATAAAATCAATGGGTCTGCATGGGTCAGGACACTTCTTCAATTAATTATACACCGACAAAGTCCTCAATATGCATTATCATCTACAATTGTAATCTGCTAGATTATACAGATGAGATGTGGCAATGAGTAACATAATTGCCTTTTAATGCTGTGGTAGGTATAATATGATATTAATTATCACCTGACTATTATTAGTAGCAATTAATTTTTACTTTAATAATAATTGCTGATCAATATGCATGTTTTACTTCCCTTACCATTTGCAATGACATGAAGATGTTACATATAATTACTAGACCACAGATTGTCTAAAACATAGTTCGATAATTTGATATGGTAGGATTGTCTCTGAGCTTAGCTACATTTTCATAAAGCTGTTTCATAAAGCTGTAAAAAAGGTACATGATATAGTGTTTTTTAAATTAAGCTTGTTTCATTCCCCACCTCCTGACTTATATTTCATACACCACTGTTGAATAGCTTTTGGTTACCTTAAATAGGGAAGTTGTTAAGAAGTGTGCATCAATAAATAAAAGAATAATCTTAATATTGGATGAAAAGTCATGAAATAATAACTTAAAAACTCCTCATAGTAATTATCAAAACTCAAATCCATGACCATGACAAATATAATATTTATTAGAAGGATGGACCTTGTATTTTTTATACTCCCACATAAGAATGATGCTTCACATCAAATAGAGGTTTGATAGTGTTTGTAGAATAAATAATTTAAAAACTGAAGTGAACTAAGTGTCTGATAACAAGGAGAGACTGGTGTAAGGCAGTGAATAATCCAGCTAAATTTAATTGAAGAGATCCTTTAATATGTCTTCACAGAAATAATTCTACCATAATATTCACCATTCAAAGACTCAGAAAAATATATTGACATCCACCAAAACAGAAATAAAAGAAATTTAAAATTGGTGGTGCTGATTTCAAACAAGGTTTGTGGGTTCTCTGAACAATAGAGGCTTCCACTTCCTGTAAGAATTATCAGAAGAATGGTGCCATCATAACAAACTTCACTGAACTTTAAGAAGTCTTTACCAGTCCACCCTATGCAGAGATATTTTGCCATAACAATTATATTGTGTTGGCTCTAAAATGTTCTTAAAAACAGATATTTGTGTGTTATTTTACCCTTCCTTATTTTGGAGAGACAGTTTAAAAATGCTTAATGGTTCAAAGTGATTTTCCAGTATTGTAACTTTAATACTGTTACTGTGGTAAAGAAGTTCTTCACTTTAAGTGGTTTGATATATGACTGACTGTCATTTTAGAAATAGCTAAATCATATGTTGGTGTTTACTATGAGAGAGAGAGAGAATGTGTGGGGTGTGTACATGCATGCATATTTGTGTGCTTGGTGAATAATGAGTTCCTATAGATAAAACAGGAGAAAGGCAGAAGCATTAGTTTGTTTGAATAAAGCAGTGGCTGCAGGACAGCCCCCAAGTTTTTCTGATCATCAGTATTTTCCTGGAGAATGTCCCCATTTTAACAATATACAGAATGAAGTGCTGGAAAGCATCATGATTAAAAGAAGTTCTCATGTCAGATGATCCTGGGTTGGAAACCCAGGATCACTATTTACTGTGAGTCTTACTACAAGGTATTTAGTCATTATCTTGAAACACTAGCTATGAAAATATGGTTGTGTTATGAGATTATTATGGGGGTTTCATGTAGGTAAAGATCTTATTATAGCTATGATAATATCTGCTTTGTAGACTCTTGAGAAGATTCAATGAAAGAAAATTGCCTTGTATATATAGCAAGTACTAAATAAATATCATCAGTTGTTTTTATAGTTATTATTACCAAGTTAATAGAATTTAATACTGCAATTACATTTAAAAATCAAATGCAAAGACAAATATAAATATTAAATAAATTTTTAGACAGAACTATTTTCAAAATGAACAATATCATTTTTATTGAATAATTTTTCTCAAAATAATCTATCACCAAGCCCACAGACAAGCATTTCTCTCTTTTCCAAGATAGTTTCTTCAGCCTGATTGACATTCTCTGTCCTGTAGTGTGAGGAGGTATGGCAGCAGAAGCATGGCTCCCAGCCAGTCACCTTACTTTTCTAGGTCATTCTAGAGAAAATTCCAACATGGATTTCACATTGCATCATTCATATGAGTGGTTTATTTGGTCTGACTCTTTCTAAATGGATCAATACCAATAATTTATTCCAACTGTGATGTCCTTCAACACTTGACCAACAGTAACTTCCCAGATTGGGTTAAACTCCATAGTGGTGACAACATTTTTAAAAATGTTATATTTTAGACCTGGCTTCTAAGACATCATGTTCTTCTTTTAGCTATACTGAATACAAGTTCATGACTTGGCAAGTTTTAAAGATTTATCTATTTATTAACATTTTACTCACAAGGATAAAGCCCTTGAAATATTACATCTTATTTTCAAGAATGTCCTTGGAATGAAAAGCAGATATATTGTTGTCACATTATATTTTCAGACCCTGTAGGTCACTCTCATAAAGCAGTCACCAGAAAGTTAAATGAAACTGCATTATGCAATAGATTTTTTCATGTTTTAGATGCATATACAATTATACCTGATTATAAATTTAGATACCAGGATTAAAAAATCTGTGGAGTGATTGCCAAGCTCTTAAGAAGGTAAATAATTTTCGACATAGAATTATGTAAATTTTGTAAATATGTAAACTGTGGCAAAATTTTCATGTTTACTTTTATCAAAAAGTTATTGTTTATTATAGTTAATGATTAAGTGAGAAATATAATAACATTTATGCCAATTCATCCCCTTTGCTTTGCATTATGCAGAGAAGAGAATGTAGTTAGAGGATGTTAGTCAATTGGTTGGGGAGGAGTATCAGTTGACTCTAGAATATCTGCTAGTTGTCCTTGGTTGCTACTGTGAAGGGTGTGGTGTAGACTATAGCATGGATATTAAGACTATAGGAATTGCAATTGACCAAACTTGAATTTGTGTCCAAGTTCTACTACTAACTGCCTTGTTCTTTAGTCTTTTCATCTTTAAAAGGGGTGTAATGATAGTGTAATTATTATTGGGTGGTTGTGAGAGAAAAAATAGCATTAGCACAAAATCTAGAGCAAATAAGCATTTATAAAATGAAGACGACATAATTGTTTTCCTCTTGTGATTGTTATTTTATGTATAGGGAAACATTCTGTGTGGCCTGGGGACTGTAGCCTAGCCCCCCACTCAGAAAGGCCTGTGGGGAGCGAGGTCTGGCACACAGGGCCCATGCTGCTGGATAGATTTTCCTGTGGGGAATCAGGCCTGCATTGTACCTAGGCTGCTATGAGACTTGCTTTTGCTAAAACTCCCTCACTTTGAGTTGAAACTGCAGATGTTTAATGTATATCTCTGAAGCAATTCCCTAAAGTCTGTGCTAAGCCATCCCAAGGACAAAATGTAACTAAATCAATAATTTTTATCATTCCTGTGCATTTGCAACAATTTCCCCCTTTTTTTGTTATCTGTAAGAAGTAATCACTTAAAGTAAATCTAAGGATAATGAATGAGAACCTTCTTTGATGTAATGCAACTAGAAAGCAATAAAAGCTTGTCCAGGCAAGGGTTGAGGTGCTCTCCTCTTGAGAGAGTGGCCAAGGTGCTCTCTCTCTCTCTCTCAGAGAGTGGCAGTGCAATCCCTTTTTTTCCATAGGACTTCTGTAGTCTGTGTGAATTTGTTTACCATATCCACAACACAAAGACTCCATGGGTCGGAGTCTGCACCATTTATGTGTCAGTTTAGACTGAGGGATGCCAAGATAGCTGTCAAAACATTATTTATGGGTGCATGTGAGGGTGTTTCCAGAAAAGATTAGTATTTGAATCAACAGACTGAGTAAAGAAGATCCCCTTTACCAGTGCAGGTGTCACTGAACACACTGAGGGCCTGAATACAATAAAAAGGCAGAGAAAGGGTAATTTGCTCTCTTTGTTGGAGCTGGAACATCTATCTCCTCTTGAGCTTGAACATCTCTGCTCCTGTTTTTTGGGCCTTTGGACTCAGACTTGGAATTGTACCACCAGTTTCCCTGGTTCTGAAACCTTGGGACTTGGACTGAACTGCACCACAAGCTTTCTTAGTTCTTCAGCTCACAAGCAGATGATTGTGGGACTTCATGGTCTCCATAATCATACAAGCCAATTCCTATAATACATCTCCTCTTACATCTATCTATCTATTTATAATCTATCAGCTATTTATATATCCTATTGGTTGTTTCTCTGGAGAATCCTGACTAACATACTCCTCAAATTACATCATTCATTTAACATATTGCTATGAATCACTTTGAAGTTAATTTATCTTTTACTATTCCTTTCTTTAATTTACTTTTCAGGCTGTCACTTCTTACCTATAAGAGTAGATTATATAGAAACCCTCATTATTAGTGGTTTTGCTGTTGGGTCTTTCTTTGGTGGGTCCTTCCTTCCAGCTGATTAACTGAGAGTCACTCTGTTCACCACCCCTTGTATTCTGTTGTGCAGGTGTGAACAGATTGTGTCGAAGCTGGTTCTTCTGTCTGTATAAGGTTTTGAGGCTTCTCTCTTGCTGTTGTTTGGTGGTTTGTTCTGGGTAATTTCTCCACCATTTAGTTGTATTTCCAGATTGGTCCTGGGTGGGGGTTAGTGTGGCTTCTACTCCCTTCTTCACCTTCTTCGGTTGTTATCCTTTGTCTGTTGGTGGTTCCTTTGTTGGTAGGTTTCCTCTTCCAGCAGGTATACTGGTGTTCACAGCTCCCACCCACTCCTTTTTGTGATCAGTAGGAGAGGGGAAGCAAAATGGTTTAAGACAGCGGGAGTGTATTCTATGGTATTTAAAGTACCAACCCATAGAGAAGAAATAGGAAATCCTTTGGATATGTATAGTGTTGACCATGATATTTCACCCAACTATCCACTTTTTAGAAAGAGCAGAAAACAGATAAGGCTTTTGTTAGGGGCGGGGAAGGATTGTGAGCCAGACCTAGAAAGCAGTGAGCTTGTGGAGGGTCAGATTAAGAGGTAAAGTGAGAGTAAAGGATAGTAAATAGGTGTAGCATGTGAGAGAATAGAGTTAACCACAACAGTAATAAAGTTCAGGAAATAGTAAAGTGAGATAACATCTAGGAGTGGTGCTGTGTAGTATTTACAATTCTATGGAACAGCAATTATTTACAATGATAATGGAGCAACAATAATATGACAGAATCTATGTGATCTGGAAAACAAGAATTGGAAGTATAGGACCTTGAGTAGTGTGCTAGTACAACACAAGTGAAGTGAAAGTTGGAAAATTAAAAATATGCTATGAAAGAGAGAACAAGGGAAACCAGTCAAATAAAGCAATTTAACTAACCAAGCAAAGAAGACTAAACAGAAAGAAAAGAAATATTAAAAATACTAATAAAATAAAAGATGAAAGAAAATGAAAAATAATAATAATAATACAAATATATAATAACTTGCAAGTTCTGTGGAGTAGCAAAGTGAAATTTGTCTCACTGTGTCAGTTGTTGGAATGACCCCTGTTTGGATCTAACTCTGGTCTTTTCACAGCTCCAGGTTTTATTGTTTCACTTGTGGAAATACAAAAAACAAAAAAAAGGAAGAAATAATAAAGAAAGAAAGAAAGGCCCTGGCTGGTATAGCTCAGTGGATTGAGCACAGGCCTGTGAACAAAAGGATTGCGGTTCGATTCCCAATTAGGGCATGTGCCTGGGTTGCAGGCCAGTTCCCAGTGGGGGATGCATGAGAGACAACCATACATTGATATTTCTCTCCCTCTCTCCTTCCCTTCCCCTCCAAAGGAAAAGAAAAAGAAAAAGAAAAGAAAGGAAAGGAAAAAGGAAGGAAGGAAGGAAGGAAGGAAAGAAAGAAAGAAAGAAAGAAAGAAAGAAAGAAAGAAAGAAAGAAAGAAAGAAAGAAAGAAAGAAAGAAAGAAAGAAAGAAAGAAAGAAAGAAAGAAAAAGGAGTAAAAAAGAAAGAAGGAACAAAAGTAAGGAAGAAGGAATTTTGAAAAAGGGAGGGGGCTTCTACTGGCTTTA
Organism: Carollia perspicillata; assembly: GCA_004027735.1. Taxonomy (NCBI): domain Eukaryota; kingdom Metazoa; phylum Chordata; class Mammalia; order Chiroptera; family Phyllostomidae; genus Carollia; species Carollia perspicillata. The sequence continues at coordinate 22,547 of PVKM010000915.1, read as the reverse complement.
AACTGACCAAGCCAGTTCTGCTGGTCTTCATGGCTGCAGCAGGCTGATGGGGGGGTTGGTTTTGCTTTTCTTCCTTCCTGTGGTTTTGCAGGCTTGGGGGCCAGGTCCGAGCTACACCCTTTGTAGTTTCCTAGGCCCCAGCCCAGTTCCTCAGTTTGCTGCTTGGCCCTCAGTGCCTTTCTACACCTGCCTACACCTTTAGTCCACCAATTGCATTGTCCTTGAGGTGCACCAGTTAGGGGCAACTCACACACCACCTTCTTGCTCTTTGCAGTCCTAGATGCTAGGGACTCTCAGAGTCTCTTCAGGGTAGTTAGCCCCCCTGCCCCCACTGAATTGAGTCTTTCTGGGGATTGCTGATTCCCTGAGCCCTGCTTCTGTCCCCTGTGGGGTGTCTCCACCTTCCTCCTAGAAAGCTAGTTGGCCCTGCAGGGTGGTGGTGCCACCATGGGTGCTGCTGCGAATATGGGCCTGAGCGCTTGGCTTCCACTGCTGGGGTGGAATAGGCAGCCACTGGGGTCAGGTGAGTGTTTTTATTTTCTGTGGTTTTAATTACTTACATAAACTATGGTCTAAAAATATGAAATGGAAAATTCCAGAAATAAACAAGTCTTAAGTTTTAAATTGTGTGCCATTTTGAGTGATGTGATGAAATCTTGTGCTGTTATCCTCCCTTTCCTGGATGTGAATCATCCCTTTGTCCAGTGTATGCATAATCTCTTTGCCTGGCAGTCACTTGGTAGGCTTTTTGGTTATAAGAACAACTGCTGCACTATTACATGACTTGTTCTCAAGTAACTCTTATTTTTCTCAATAATGCCACTTTTCTCAATAATGCCATATCCACATAACTTTTATTAGAGTATGATATCTGTCCAGACAAAGTCCAACCATTGTTAATATAATGAGAATGGTTTGCATAACATCAATGTAATCTGGCAGCCAAGGAGAGTGGACTGGAATGCATATGCATGAACAATGGTGACCTTACTGTACTAGTCAGTGGGGGCAGCAGCACCATTGAGTGAGCATGTGTACTGTGTGGCCATTACATTCAAAATGACTGAGTAAGTAGAGCAACAAATCTGCATCAAATTTTACATTAAGCTTGAACATTCCTCCACAGAAATTATTTGGATGATTCAGAGGCCACAACTATGGACAACTGGCAATTGGCAGCTTCATCATGACAATGCCCTGCAGAGTTTTTTGGTGAGACATCAAATCACCCACATGACTCAATCCCCTTACAGCCCAGATTTTGTGCCTTGTGACCTCTGGCTTGTCCCAAAACTAAAATTACCTTTGAAATCACCTTTGAGATTTCAGACCATCAATGAGATTCTGGAAAATCTGTTGAGACGGCTGATGGCAATTGGGAGAAATGTATGAGGCCCCAAGGTGCCTACTTTGTAGGAGACTGAGGCGTCATTGTCTTATGCACTATGTTTCTTGTATTTTGTATCTTTTTTCAATAAAATGTCTCTATTTTTCATAATACATGGCTGGATACTTTCTGTACAGACACTGGTGTATATTGTTATAATTATTTTATTTTTAGTTGTTAATTTCTTACTGTGCCTAATTTATAAATTAAACTTTATAATCGTTATATATGTACAAGCAAAACAAATGGTATAGATAGGGTTCAGCACTATCTGTGGTTTCAGGCATCCACTGAGGGTTTCTTGGTACATTTTCTCCACAGACACAGGGGGCTACTGTGAAAGTATAGTTGCCATGAGTATTATATACTTATTTTAATTATTATATTTCATATTTATTACAGCTTATAATTAGTTATTTTCTTTAGTGTGTAAAGATTCCTTCAGTTGGTCAATTCATATCAAACATACTTTATGTTATTGTACTAGGAGCCATGATAAAAAATGAATACACTAAATAGGAGCCCTGCCTTCACAGAGCTAAAATTTAGTGGCTGAGAAAGACTTGGAGACAGGCTTCCCTTGCTGTATCTATTGGGAGTAGAATGTGTAGCTATGGAAGCCCATGGTTGGTGTTGGAGAAATAATGTTTAAACACAGACCTAAAGGTAGAGTAGGTATTAGCCAAGAAAAGTGTATTTCCAAACTGAAAATACAGAATGTTCATGGTGTGTTCAAGAAACTGAAATAATTTAGTTTTGGGTTTGAAATGAATGCAGTTTTGATATTTCAAAGACAGCAAGAAATGTGGCTGGAAAAGTAAACAAAGGCAAGCTGATAAGTGGCTTTTATAAAATTTTAAATAATGTTTACTTTATCATAAGGGCGGAAAAGCAATAAAAAGATATCAAGTAAGATAAGGAATCATGGCTACTTGTGTAGGAAGTGTAATTTGGGGGCCAAGAGAACTGAGAGGAGGAGGTCAAGACTAAAGGCAAGAGAACAATGTAGGAGGTTATTGTAGCAATTCAGATGAAAAAGCACGGACATCTAAACAAAAATAATGCTGGACTAATGGAAGAAGAAAATGAACTGGCTAGATGTCTAGAAAGTTTGCTCATCAAAATTTCACTGACATTTGGATGATATCTGTAGTAGCAATAAAATAATAGTTAACACTTAAATAACCCTTACTATATACTTACATTTTTCTAAGTGTTTTTGCTTATAGTAAGCTATTTAATTCTCCTGAAAAATATTTGAGTTAAGTATCTTATAATCTCCTTTTTAAATCAGCAAACTCAGCAACAGAAACCTTAGGTGACCTGCCCAAATTCACATACCTAATGAGTGGAAAAGCCAGGAATTAAGCCCAGGCATTCTGGTTCTGAAGTTTAAACTACTCACAGCATGAGATATCTCTGCTGTTCCACTGATTTTGCATTTGTGTACCAGTCATTGTTGCATTTAAATGGTTGTAATTCGTGAAAAGGAAGGAAGGAAAGTGGAGGAAGAGAAATGTTGTTTTGTTTAGTTACAAATATAGGAAGCCTAGTAGATGAGCACTGTCCCGAGGATACTAGAATTCTGTAGTAAAATCATGTAGACCTGGAGTTTCTTTTTTGAGAGCTTTTAAATTATGTTTAATTATATTAATGGTAATTGGATTACTGAGAGTATAAATTTCATATCTTCTGGGTTACCAAAATTATGAGAAAAAAAGTCATCAATAGTCTTTCCTGATTATCACTTTAATACTTAATATGCTCAGGACTCCCATCTGATCTCAGAAAACAGATGAGCCTATTGGGGATGTCATTTTTTGCTAGTTGAGATTGGCAAATGCTATGTCTGAGTGGTCTTCTCCTGTTGGATGAGAAGAAAGTCAATCATTGTACTGCTGTGTATTTCTTCCAATTTGGGGGTCCAAAACTAGTTTGCTTTCTTAATGCCTGTTAGAGGTCTCATTGGTTGCCAGTCACACTATTTCCATGATTTATAGCTGTGTTTAGAAAGGAAGAATTACCAGGAGAAGTAATTATATATACTTTCATGTGGACCAGAAGTCCCATATTATTTAAATTTCACAGTGATTTGGTTTCAGTAGCTATGCAAGGACTCCACTTAATGCCTAAAATCCATTCATCAAATATTTGAATTTTTCATTTTCATATTAGGATTTTTCCTCTGGCTGGGATACTCGGTTGGAGTGTCATCCTGTACACCAAAAGGTTGTGGGTTCAATTCCAGGTCTGAGGCTGTGGGTTTGATCTTTGTTTGAGGCACATACAGGAAGCAACGGATTGATGTTTCTTTCTCACAATGGTGATGGCTCTCTCTCTTTCTCACTCCCTTCCCTTCTCTCTCTCTAAAAATCAATAAACACATATCTTCAGGTAAGATTTAAAAATAACCAAATAAATACATAAATAGGATTTTTCAGTTATCTTTGTTTTGAACACTAAATTTTAAAGCAGAGCTCTAGTCCTAATATAACATTATAACATGATTCTTTTATTAACAATTCTCTACCATTTATTTTAAACTTTTAAAATCTCTTGATTAAGATTTAGTTTTTCCTTCAGTTGTTTCCCAGTGAAGTTTTCTCGTAGCTCAACCACCAAAGCTTTGCAGTTCTTATTAGTCAATGAGGCCTTCTATTAGAATGAGTGGAGCAGCTTTGCATGAAATCTAGAGATAGGAAAGGATAAGAAGGATAAAATTAAATTGATTTCCATATCAATTTTGGAAACATACTTTGGTGATATAGTGTTACGTTTGACAAGAAAGATGATGGAAGCCCTGGAGTTGTTGACAGTATTGTGAATGTCTTCTTCAAAAATTAGACACAGATTGAGAAGACAGGAAATACCAGTTTTATTTGGAGAGATATGCTTTAACAAACAGTTTTCCAACAAAGTTTTTCTGGGTTCTGTGATGACAGGATTATTAATTAAATAATAATTTGGGGTTACTCATCCATTGTTATCCAAACTTGAAATTAGGAACCATTGAACAACAGCTGCATGTTTAACTTGTGTCCATTTTTCAATATTTGCTTCCTAACTTTACTTAGGAAATTATTATTTTTTATACATCCAATAACTTTGATTTTATAACATTGGTGGACTGATATGTGATTTATATGAGGTCAAGGTATTGGTTAGGAAGGGAATACCTAGTTATAACTCTTTCATGGGAAATCAGTTTTATATATAATGACCTGTTTCACCTAGCATATTGTGGAGAAAAGTGGGAACTACTAATTACAAATATTTCTGTGCATAAACACATTCACTAATAAATTGAAACATAAACTGCTCAGTATCAAAATTTGATCAAATTATATGACTCTGGAATAATCACTTTATATATGGCTCACCAATTTTAGATTATCATTACCATTCTGCTCTTAGATTTTCTAGCAGTTTGTATTTGATCCAAAATCTCTTTATTATTGACTCTGATGTATTTATTCTATGAAGCAGATATTGTCTTTTCCTTCTTTGTAATATCTAGAGCTAAAAAACTTTAATTCGAATATTAATTCTGAGAAAATTTAATTCACTTTTCCAACTGCTTGGTGTTAGTCAATTAGCAGCTATGGAAGCCCTTAAGGAGCCATTCTCTCTCTCAGTTTAGAGTGCAGAACAAATTAGTATTTCCCAAAATAATACCAATTAAGCCAACATAAAAAAAGTTAGTATATATATTAATCTCAGGCGACAAGTTATGATATCTCTCTGAAAGAGCTGTCACTCGTGGACAATACTTTTTAGCTTGCATAGTTATGCTACTTTTATATTATACTCCTAAGGGCTGCCTTTGCTGGATGTCACACACTATTATTACTACTTCTATTACTGTTGCTGCTGCTGCGGCAGCATGTGCACAAACACATACTCACTGTATCACACACACACACACACACATTACATACATATACATCACATATCTTATTAAAAATCTGAACATTTAAGCCTTTCATTTTGGCAACTGCACCAGGTGAGAGCCCAAAAGACCTTCCAGTTCTTTTTATTATTATTTCTGTGTTACCTTGGGCAAATTATTGCACTGTTGTATGATACATCTTCATCACTCGAAGAGTAAAATGTTGGACTAGGTCATAGAGTGGCAAGCTTGGGCCCTTGGACCAGCCATCTGTTTTGGTAAATAAGGTTTACTGAAACACATTCACACTCATTCATTCATTTGTGTGTGGTCTAAAACTGAATTCACACTTTGTCATTCGAGCTGAGTAGTTGAGAAAGATTGTGTAGCCTGCAAGCATAAATATTTGCAGTCTGCACCTTTAAGAAAATGTTTGTCAATCCTGGACTTGGTGATCAGTAAGGTTCTTCCCAGGCATGTGTATTTATTACTTAGGAAGATTTCTCTAGAAAAAAGTCTTAGTATAATAATGATTAGTATAATAATCAAGTATAATAATGATTTTTTAAAATTAGTTTTCTCTTCTGAAAATCTTCTCTGTGAATAAGAATGCAAAAACCAACATGGTTCATTTAAATAGTGGAAGTATCTCAAATGATAGTCTGTTGAATACAGAGTACTAAGCCCAGTGGTAGTCATATTTTTTGCAATTTGTCCTTTTTTTCTAAAGTTTCAATCTTATATTAATTAAAAGAGATGTAGCCTAATCTTAAATCAATCTAAATTTCTTGGGAGACTTTTATTCAAAGCCAATTTTAATCTACTTTGGAAATTTAAAAAGCCACACTCCTCAAAGAATCAGAAATAGAAGAAAAGAAAGAAGAAATGCAAATATAAGTGACTAAAATTAATACACTCATAGAAAACAAGCTATAGATACACATAAAGAGATGTGTATGTTTGTGCTTACATGAATTAGTAGAGGATAATGACAGTGAAGGTTTGAGTTTTATTGTACATCAGGGAAAAGGACTGGCATTCATTTTGGATTGATGCTTCAACAATGTGTTTTATTTTTCTGTGACATTCCAAGCTCTAAAATGATAATATGTCAATTAAGTGGCCACTAGGAAGTGATGAAATGTCAATTTTATAATTAGTGAGAGACCTTAAAATCTATGATCAGGAACTTAAGTTTCACAAAGAGACAAATTAGGATTTACTGCAGCATTGTAAATAAGAAAATGAAAGCATCAATTTACCGTAAGACTTTTGGAAAGAAAAATGAAAGTGTGTTAAAGAGCAGAAAAAACAAAGATCATTGTACAAACTAACAACTGGATCTCTCTTCTCTTTTACTTTTCCCAAAATCTTTACCAGCTAAATTATGTGTTAATTTACATTTATTTAAATTTAGTTTATGTATAAAATGTTTGTAGATTTTTGGCAAAAATGGCCATGATTATTCCCTTCTTGATACCCACATCCTTTGTAATGGAAGTTTGGAAGTCCTTCCATTAGAATGTGTCCTTCCCCACAATTTAAATCACAGCTGGATTATAATCTGGTTTGGCCAAATGAATTCAATGGAAATGTTTGTGTATCACTTTTGAACATATTTCAACAGGTCTTGGATGCTTCTTCTCTTCACTCTCTTGAAGAGGGTCTCAACACCTCACAATATTTTAAAAGCCTTCATGTAGTTCCTTTCACATTGAAATGAGCTGGCCTGTGTGTTCAACAGCGTGCAAGGGAAGAGGCAATAGCTGACCTTCTAGACTAAGCCATATGTTATTACAGCTTCTGTCTGGAATTTTTGAATACTGATAGGGTAAGCCAACTACTGGGTTATGAGAATACTCAAGTAGTCTCATGGAAAGAGTTCGACATAGAGAGAAAACAACTTGCCAGTACCAGCTGGACAGCCCTGTTGCTGAACTACCTTGAGAACAGATCATCAAGACCCAGTCTACCTAAACATGACAGCTGCTGTAGATGACATCTGACTGCACCCTCATAGAACCCCCAAGCCACTTCTCCCCAACTGAGCTGCTCTTAAGTTCCTGTCCCACAGAAACTTTATTATTATTATTTTTTAAACCTTTCATCTTTGTATGGTTGTCATGCTGCAATTTTTAACTGTTGCATTGTAACCAAGTAGGGTACACAGGCTTTAGCTGCACTAGGAACTATGGCTAGTCTACATGGCAGAGAATGTGTATGTATAACATTTTAAAATCTATTTTAAGAAAGAATTTATTGTTTTCTGACTCTATGTGTCTACTTTTATGCCTCTCCTTTATTCCCTTTTCTAAATTTTATTATATTAGATAGATTTTAGTTGTATTTTATTTTATGCTTTTTTATTCATATGTTATAGTAATAATCATTATATTTTTATTATTTGACTTATCAGCTTTAATTATCTTATGAAATCTGGCTTATTAAAAAAAGAATTTGGAATACCTATGCTACTGTGAAACTTTTGTCACCTTTGAATTCTCAAACATTATTAGTTACAGGAGTGCTTCATTGTCAATGTTTTTAATAATACTATTAAGCATACTACTTACATTATTTTTTGTCCTAGAACTAGCCTTTTTGCTGTTTTTACCATTAATCTCTTAGTTGGCTGAAATTTATTTCTTAGTAATTTCTTCAAAAAGACTCATGGGAATTGAGTTGTTGTATGATCAAAACAATTTTGTCTTGTCTTTATACTTGAATGGCTGGCAATGAAATAACTGGGTCACGTTTTCTTTAAGGATTTTAAAGGCATTGCTCCAATATATTTTTATATGTTCACTGCCAAGCTGAGGTCAGCTTGATTTGTCTTATATCAAAAGGGAATTTAATAGTTTTGGTGAGCTGCCAAAAGATTCTTAATTTTTGTTCTTTTTTAAATTTATTTTTTATTTAAGTATATTGGTATACAGTCTTACATTGGTTATATTAGTGTAGGTTTACAATATAGTGATTTGACATTTTTATACCTTATAATGTGATCACCCCACTAATTTCTAGTAATTGTCTGTCACCATGTAAACTTATCACAATGTTATTGTCTATGTCCCTTTTCCTCTTTTCACCTATCCCCCACTCCTTTATTGTTTCTTTATGGTTTCTTAGAAACCGTATGACATTTGTATTTCTCTGCCTATTTCACTTAGTATAATACCCTCCGGACATATCTTGGCTATTGTTAATAATACTTCAATGAACATAGGGGTGCATATATATTCTGAATTAGTGTTCTCATTTTCTTTGGGTAAGTATTCAGAAGTAGAATCACTGGGTCTTATGATATATATGTTTTTATTTTTTTGAGAAATCTTCATACTGTTTTCATAAGGGCTACACCTATTTGCAGCTCCACCAAGAATACATAAATTATTTTCTCTACATCCTCAGCAACACATGTTATTTATTAACTATTTGGTAATAGCCATTCTAACAAGTGTGAGGTAGTATCTCATTGTTGTTTTGGTTTGCATTTTTCTGATGATTAGTGATGCTGAGCATCTTTTCATATGTCTGTTGGCCATCTGTATGTCTTCTTTGGAGAGATGCCTTCCATGTCAAAGACATTTCTCCAAATGTTTCTTAATGTTATTTTTTTTAAACAGAAGTCTAACATTTTCTGAGTGCTGAATTTACTGTTATGTGAGAGTTATACTAGATATGTATGATTCTTATTTCCATTTCATAGGTGGAAAAACTGTTCCCAATGTCAAACAGGAAGTAAGTGACTCTATGATCTCATTTTGAAAGCTGAAAGCAACTGTATGAAGAATAATCTCTCAATGTATGTTTGAAACAGCAGGGGGTTATGTGGCAGAAGATTAAATAAGTTGCTTGAGAGATTGAATTTAGAATCTCTTCCAGACATGGACTAAAAGAAGATGCAATGACAAGCGATGAAAAGCATGGACAGATGCAGAATACAGACCTGAATTCCAAAGTGTGTCTATAATTTTCAACACTTGTCTAATTGGACAAAACATGGAGAATAAAATGAATAAAATGAAGAATGGTAAGAAATCTCCGAGCTAGGAAAACAAAAAAATTAAATAAAATAAAGTGTTCTTTCTGTGAGCTGAACAAGAATGCTGAAAAACACAAACACCTAGATGGCCTAAAAATGTTGCAATATCAAGGAAAAAAATCTTAAAAGCATCCAGAATAAAAACAAAATGGAACAGTTCTGGCTGGTGTAGCTCAGTGGATTGAGTGCAGGCCTGGGAACCAAAGGTCCCCGGTTCGATTCCCAGTCAGGGCACATGCCTAGGTTGCAGGATGGTTCCCAGCAGGGGGACACATGAGAGGCAACCATACATTGATACTTCTCTTCCTCTCTCCTTCTCTCCTTCCCTTCCCCTCTAAAGATAAATAAATAAAATCTTAAAAAAATAAAATAAAATAGAACAAAACAAAAATAACAGATATGCAAGCAGCCATTCCAAAGTTTTCTGATGGTATCTCCCAGGAAGATTTTAGAAAACTAGGGTCTTGTCTGCTTACTATTATTTTTACTGTAAATATACATTAATCTACAAGTGAAAATAGGTAAACAAAACTTTCTAATTATGGAAATTAAATGCTTATTGTCTCTTCACCTCATTCTATTTTTTTCTGTAGTACTTATTACCTTCTTACATAGTATAAATTTTACATATTTATTAGATTGAATATCAGTTGTATATTTTTGTGAAAATATAAGCTCCACAAAAGTAGATATTTTCACTTTCACTTACTGATTATCCCAATACTTATAATGATAACCAAAATAAAGTAGGTTATCAACATTATTTATAGCATAAATTCTTTATAATATCAAAACATTGGAAAATACCTAAGTGTTCATCAATGCTAGAATAGGTGATAATATACAATATATTTAAATCATATACCCAATAAATAGAGTGATATAATCCTGAATTGTTATATGTAAAGTCAAAAATCCATCTGTTAGTATGTAGATGTCTAAAACAAACTGATGAGAAATATTCTGAAACACTAGCTATAGTTTCTAAGTGGGACTGGGAAGTGGGTGGTCAATGAAAAAGTACTTCATAAAAATTATGTTGTGTCAGGTAATATTGTAGAACTTGGGTATAACAGTGCATAGGGTGTTCCCATGAGAGTGATTTCATTTTTTGTTGGTGGAAGATAATAATATATAAGCATAGATAAGATTATTTCAGGAACTGAGAGCTTCAAAGAATATAAAACAGAAATGTGTTCTGGAGACTAACTTGGGAGATGTTGGTTACTGACAGTGTTTCTAAAATGTTAATATTTAATTTGAAACCTGAATAGGAGAAGGAAGGGAGCATAATCATGAAGATTTAGGGATTAAACATTGGATATAAAAACAGCGGGGGCAGGAAGCAATCAGCAAATACAAAAGACCTGGACTGGGAATATACATGGTAACCAGTGAGGGACAAAATGAAGACCAAAATACATGGAACATGGTTTCTGAGAGGAAGAGAAATGGCATCCAGGTGGAGCTGGGAGCCAGTGGTGGTGGAGCTAGGTAAAACATAGCAGCTAGGGCCTTTGTCAACCATGTGACTTAAACAATGAAACATAAGTTTAATAGCAGGGCATTAATGAAATGTAAGAAAGCCAGAGTTGTGATCTGATTCATGGCTTGCAAAGAAGTGTTAGCTTGGAAAGGATGATTTGTAGAAGATGAAGAATGAGGTCCAAGACCAGTTAGGAGCTGATGGAGTAGACCAGGGAAAATAATGCTGCCTTCAGACAGTGTGGTGATCAGTAGGACTTCCACTTATCAACATATGTTCTCTGTGTGTTTTTTCTTTCTTTCCTATGTTCTTCCTGACTCCCTCACTCCCTGTGTCCCTCCTGTCCTCTTCTCCTTTCCTTCCTTCCCTTTCCTTACTCTCTCTCAAGTGGGAGGTTCATTCTTTGCAATATATCACTTATAATTCATTACATGTCCTACATTTGTTGTGTGTTCAACGGCTTGTAAAAAAGAGCTTACTCAAGAGACATCCAGAATATTTGGAGAAAGACTTGTTACAGTCTAAAGTGATTTTTAAATAACAGTTTTCAAGCTCAGGGTAGGATTGGAAATGTATGAAAATGTTTAGAAATCTGTCTCAGCTATAGAGATTTTGCTATTTGTATCTTGTAAGATGGCTAATCCATAGTCACAGATTTGGGAGTCTATTTGAAAGAAAACTTTAAAATGTGGTTTGCTAACATCCACCAAGGAAGAAGTCCAGTTTATTTAATTAGAAATTTATACTGTGGACTTTAAAATAATTTCTTATCTCCCATAGGAGAGAACATTCGTCTGACCCTTTCTCTTCAAATAGTTAAAGGAAGGAGTGTGATTCCAACTCTAAATGGGTTTCTAAGGCAAACACTTTATCAGCACTCGGTATGCATATTATGTTAGAGCACATATATGCTATATATATGTCAGTCCATATTTGATCCACTCTTGGGGGGCTAGTTTGCCAATATGACCAAAAGCAGAAGAGGTATGGTGCTGTATCTCAGCGTTTTTATGACGTTCTTTATAACACACCAATTTATAGCTTGGTTTGTTTTGTTAATCTTCCACTGAGCTGCATTTCTTCTCTATAGAAAGGATCACTATGTGGGTTAAGTTACTGAATTAGAAATAGCTGTGTTTATTAGCATAATATTAACAGAGGAGACAGTAAATGATAAAATATATCCATTTGAGAAACATTACTACATGAAATGTGCCACTATCTACAGTTTTTACAAGGTGAACAAATTGCTCTGTGGCCTACCAACCAAGCCAGAAGTGTGTAGGAAATACTTGTCATAGATTTTGTCCCAGATCACCACTTACTAAGTAATTTTGAACATACCTGACCATTCTAAGCTGTTTCCTGATTACTGAAATGGCTATGATAATAATACTTCTTGTAGTAGAAAATATACTCATTACACAAAATAAGGTAATTATATATCCTGGTTTGCATGGGATAATTTAGTTTCTTTCTGGTATAAGGGCATTCTGTCTGGTTTGGTATTTGTCACTCTCAAAAGCGTCCCTGTTTTGATGACAATTAACATGGTTGCCACAGCTCCCAAGCCCTTATTACTGATTTTGTTCAGATCCCACCATCTTCCCAAACAGCCCAAACACCTGGGAAGGTGACTTCACTTCCATCTCCAAGATTGGCTTCTGATATCTCTAATCCACTGATGGATTTAAGGGCCCTGCTTTGCCTTGTCTAATCAGTACGTGGCATTGTCATGGCGACATTTTAAATCCAATGGCCAGCATGTAGTCTAAGTTGTCTCACTCAAAAAAGGAAAGATTTATTTCACAGTTGGAGAAGAGAGAAAGTTTGTTTTCTTTCTCCTTTGGAAATAAAAATTGTTGCAACGGCTGATGACAGTTTTCTTACAACTATGAGGGCAGATAGCTTAAAGACAAAACTGGTCCAGAAAGAAGCAAATTAAGAAAAATACTGGGACCTATTCATTCCACTCCTGGTGACATTCCACCTTCAAATAATAAGTGGCTTTATTGTTTACACCAATTTTAGGTAGTATCTTTTGAAATCAATTACATCTAAATATGCTAATAAACAAAATATTTTATGGTAGTTCCCTAAAGGATTAAATAAGATTAGTGCAGTGTTAGTAATAGTAACCTAATTTATTTATTTATTTTAATATAATGGGGAGAATGTTGCCACAAGGAATCTAAGTACAGATACACAGAATTTTGTAGCTTAAATCTATCATATTTTTCTTAAAATTAAATACAGCTCACTGCTTATAGACAGATAAGATATTCTCCTCATATCTTTAGATCAAGCAACCAAAATCTACATAGAAGCTGCTAAATGCTGGCATTTTCTTTCTCCTGACCCAACTTTGCTTCAGCACAGGACACAGTTCTCACTTGAGTGGAATGAACAAGAGGTTAAATATCAGTCTGACCCAAGTAACTAATTGCAGTGGACATTTGTGTATGAATATGAGGGAGTCTGTGTGTGTGCACATACCTGTGCGTGCCTGTGGGTGTGTATCTGGACTCTCCACATGTAGTCATCCCACTTTCAGAAATAACGCTCAGAACATTGTGGGGGCAGAATCTATTCCACTCCATTCTCCCTATGTGGTCAGGGGAGAGCTTTACCCACTATCCCTAAGGTGAAAATGTATTTTAAGCCCAACTAAAATCAGGACAGGACTTTCTCCCTGGCCAGAAATGAACATGTGAATCAATGCATGTCAACAAGGACCAACTTGCATCGGAATCACCAGGCTTTTGCTAAGACAACTGGAGAGGAATGTTCTTTCTCCTTGGTACTGTTGAGTTTGAGAGCACGTGTGCCCAGAGCTGCCATCCCTGTGAGGAAGCTGGTGTTTCATACAACTGATTTAGCTACCGCAATCTAGAACTTCAATTTCCGTCTCCTTCCTCTCTACTTTGCTATATATTCATGTTCACATCTTTATAACTGCCCAGCAATTTTATGGAAAAACAGAATATTGAGGTGGGTATTGTATATACTAGGCCTACTGCTGGGACACATTGGCGAGCAAAATCCCTGCCCTTGAGGAATCCTCATAAAACCTCTGCAAGTATGTTGCAAGGCAATTAAAATGGCATGGCCCCTGAATACCTGCATTTCAAATTGTTCAAATATTAGGCACTGTATCAACATCCCCCTTCTAGAGTGCATTCAAAGAGTTGCATGTATTTTTCATTGTAGAAAAAGTTATGAATTTGGTTACAGAACAATACAAACATACTAAAAGCTACTATTACATTCTTCACCTCTTCTTCACTTTTCACATGGCACAACTAGTTAGAATATCAAGGAGATGCAAGGGTTTTAAGTCTGCAGATAAAAATTAAGTTATTCAGCCCCATGCAGCTGAAGATGTGTTCCCAACAGAAGGAAGGAAGTTTGCATTCATTTTCTCAATGACACTGCCCATGATGACCAGTATCTTAAGGAAGTCAACAGTCTTTGAACATATGGAGACTTTATCAATTTATCCAGAGATAGTATTGCTGAATTAACATATCTTTGGGATGCTGATAAAAACAAAACAAGCAAAAACCAAAATAGTAAAAACATACACACCAAAGACCTCTCTGTCTCTCACTTTATTTCCCATTTATTAGGGATGGAAAATCAGAGAGCCATTAACAAAAGAGAGTCAGAATCAGATTTGTGCTATCATAACAGGATGCCTGACAACTCTACTGGGAGAAGATAATAATATGTTAAGAACTAGGCCAAGAAGATTGCCCGCCAAGCTCAGCCCTTCAGAAATGTTAATTTCCATGAGAAGAATAGTAAGATTGTTTTATTTCTAGGGGGGAGGGTGATGAGTAGTCTATTTTTATTTTAAGTTTATAAGGCAGGGTGTCATATGTCCCTGAACTCTCAATGTAAATGAACTGTGATTGGATGGTGGCTGCATTGCCTACAGTAGGAAAAACTGCTGAAAGATGAGAAAATGGCAGGAATTTATGCTGGAGATTTTGCCAGAGGGAAGGCAGAGTGGGAAAGTGATGACCTGATTATACATTCAGAGATGACAGGTAAACCTCCAAAAGTTCAGAGGTTCAGTTCGGATATCTGTCTCAACATTTAGCTGTTCATTTGAAGCGTTGCCAAACCCAGGGGAGTATAATCTGTTATAGAAACTGTTGACAATCCCTCACGACCAGTGGGGCTAACTGAAGTCCTCTTGCTTATTCCTGAAGTTCTCCTCACTCCATCTCAAGAATAAAGGGTCACCAAGATTCTGTATTGTAGTTAGATTTTTTATTACTGTAGATTTTGCTATTGTTGCTACCCTTGGGGGTTCTAAAACGGAGTGGATTTTTACTACATCAAGAATGTTACTACTTCGAAAACTTCTCAGTTTTCCGATCAATGGGTTGTAAAAGAAAGGGAAGGTAAAAGTTAAAATACCTTTATCCTACATTTGTGAAAGGTTTTATTGGCTTCGTTTGTTTTCAAAAACATGTTTGGTAAA
Source organism: Carollia perspicillata (assembly GCA_004027735.1). Taxonomy (NCBI): domain Eukaryota; kingdom Metazoa; phylum Chordata; class Mammalia; order Chiroptera; family Phyllostomidae; genus Carollia; species Carollia perspicillata. The sequence goes on along the minus strand of PVKM010000915.1, from coordinate 7,248 downwards.
TTAGTCAATAGTTAAATCACCTAATTTTATAGGGCCATTTGGCTCTTCTGTTTAATTATAGTTTAAGAATTAACTTTTTTGTTGTTGTTTGACAGTCCAAATTAATTTAAACATCACAGGTAGAGGACCCTTTCCATTGTCAGGCATTCAGCTAAAGATTTTATAGTCATTATTTTATTTAATTGTCACAGTTTGGCAGATTAAATAGCAATAAACAAAGCAAAATGAAACTCTCACACAAAACCAATTCCAACAGAAACGGGTCTAATTCTACCTGCTGCTAAAAGTGATGAAAATCTCTGTATGCTTACCATACAATTGTGATCTATAGATCCACAGCATCAGCATCACTTGGAAGATTTTAGAAATACAGACTCTCAGGCTGCACCTCATATATAGTTCATGACAGTTGTATTTTAGCAAGTTCCCAGGAGATTCCTGTGCACATTAAATTTGATAAGAAATATTATCTACTACATTGTCATTTTTCTCAATAACGAAATTTTGTTTCCACATCTCAAAGTTCTTAAGAACAAATGCCTAGCCCTGGCCATTGTTGCTCAGTTCGCTGGGTGTCGTTCCACAAAGTAAATGGTCACTGGTTAAATTCCTGGTCAGGGCCCATGCCTGGGGTGCAGGTTTTGTCCTCAGTCAGTGCATAGGAGAGGCAACCTATCGATGTTTCTCTCCTTCTCTTCCTCTCTCTCTAAAAATACATAAGTAAAATCTATTTTTAGAACAGCAAATACCTATTTCTTTTTAACTCAAAATTAAAATATCACATTTTTTCTGCATATAAGAATATATGTGCCTATTTAGAAAATATAAAAAAAATCATAAATGTATAAAGAATAAACTGAAATACTCATCATCTTATCCCTTGAAAACAATCCCTTTCTACAATATAAAATAATCAAGAGAATAATTCTACTTTCACCACCAAACTAAAACTAATAATCATAATAATATCACTTATTCAATATTTCTGTCTTAGGAGAAATTTTAACCCCATTCATAACAGTTAGGATATTGCTTAATTCTTTAAAGCATTGTAATAACTCAGAGTGCTAAATGAAATTTCAACAAGGAAAATTTTGAAAGCTCTAAGATGGAGGAGGAAAATGTGGAAACCTCTGAATTTCTGTTCTGAAATATTATACATACTTTTTTTTAATGTACTGCTTGCAGTTTCTTCTGGGTCTCTTCTAATGCATTGTCCTTGTTTACCTCCCCCTCAAATAAACTATTGATACTTAGCACAGACAGAAGCCATGAAGTGAAAGCTTTATAGAATTTGCTGCATAAAAATTAGTATATCAAAACATAACCCAAACAAATATCAGATGTTAAAAACTACAATGTTTGTGAGAACAAATTAGTACTATTTTATATAGTAATACAAATAAAGAAAATGCATGAATATTCTAATCAGCAAAATATATTAGCATTTTTTTCCAAATAAAAATGATGAACATATAAAAATCATATTTTACCTTAAAAGAATCAAAACAAATGTAGTACCATTGTTTCATGTATTGGAGTAATTTAAAAGGAAATAGTATGAGGAAATGTAACTCATAATTAGTTTTATACTGGTACTTTTCTAAAGGGTAATTGGGTAATATGTATCAAAACCCTAATAATAGACATCATATTTACTCATTACATTTTATTTCTAAAGTTTATGCTAAGAAAAATGATTGTTTTTTGTGAAAATGTTATAAATATGTTTATTAAAGCAGCTTTTATAACAATATACAATTAAAAGGTAATGGAGACACCCACACAATTTAAGATTTCTTACATTATAATAGGTTTGTACACTAGAGTGATAAAAAGTTATTGAAATTATACTTAAAAAATATATATATATTTTCCCTGGCTAGTGTGGCTGAGTGGATTGAGTCCTGGCCTGTGAACCAAAGGGTCACTGGTTTGATTCCTAGTCTAGGGCAAAGGCCTGGGTTGCCGGCCAGGTCCCCAGTAAGGGGTGTGAAAGAGGCAACCACACACTGATGCTTCTCTCCTCTTTATCCCTCCTATCCTCTCTCTAAAAATAAATAAACAAAATCTTAAAAAACATTTTTATTTTGCAAGAAAACCTATCTAATAAAGAAAAATTATACATATTTTGTATACATAAAAGTGTGAACTGCTTTCAATTTTTTTTAAATTGGAAATTTGGTGATTTTACAGCTAATTTTTAAAATCATCCAATTGATAAAAATCATTTCACTTTTTTCTTTTATGTAATAAGCACTTTTTATTGTTTATACTCCTACAGATGTCCCTCTTTATCCCACCACTACTTTGTCCCCCTCCACCCAGCCAGCACTCCACTTCAGTAGTCAATCCCCACACCTTGTCCATGTCAACGGGTCCTTCGTATATGTTCTTTGACTAATCTATTCATCTTCTTTCAATCAGTCCCCACCTCCTCCTGCCCCTCTTACAGCTGTAAATCTTCTCCATGTTTCAATGCCTCTGGTTCTGTTTTGCTCATTAGTTTATTTTGTTCATTGCTTTCCTCTTATAAGTGAGATCATATGATAATTTTCTTTCAGCAACTGACTTACTTCTCTTAGCATAATAGTCTCCAGTTCCATTCACACTGTCAGAAAAGACAGGAACTCCTTCTTTTTTTATATTGTGTTGTGGGAAAGCCCCCCACATCCACCATGGATGAAAATAATGCTACCAAGACATGATCTGCTTGGAGAGGAAAGGTGGCTAGCCTCTCAAAGGAGAAGGGCTACGAGTCCTTACCTCAGTGGTATTTATTAGGTTCGTAACACACAGGGATACAGGTAAAGCTCATCAATCAATGTCAGGCAGCAAGGATCAAACCACAGATAACATTTCAAAGAAATCTGAGGGCTTAATCTGAGTCAGTGTCTGTCAGGTACTGGGGTTGCTAAAAAGTTTAGGAGACATACTCATTTCCTGCCTGGATGTTTATCATGTGTATGAAAGCACTCTTAGCAAAGCAGGCTTCACATGATTTTATGAATTCTTTCTTATGCCCGATCACCCTGCAACCCACTCTAGCCAGCAGAGGGCTGCACACCCTCCCCTCATAGATTCAGGCTTAAGTTGATTAGAGCCAGGAAGCACTTCTCTCAGACAGAAAGGGGACTTGGGCTATGTCAAAATAGCTGGGGGGTGAGGGTCATTTTCCCCCTCTTTGCTGCAGCCCCCTAAGTTCTTCCTTGATGGCCTCCCACATGATCATGTCTGGCTTGGATTGCCTCTCCTCTGAGGGGTCATACACTTCATGGACTAACTGACCAAGCGTTGGGGGCCAGAGATGGCAGAAGCAGCACTCTTGCCAGGGAGATAAGCTTTGTTTCCTCAGTGGCTCACAGTCTGGAGATCACTCACTCAGCCTTAGCCACCGAGGTGTGGTTACAACTCCTGAAACCAGGCAGAGTGGTTCCCAACATTGTGTAGTATCCCATTGTGTAAATATACCACTGTTTTTTTATCCACTAATCTACTGATGAGCACTTAGGCTGTTTCCAAATTTTGGCTACTATAAATAGTGCTGCTATGAACATAGAGGTGCACAAATTCTTTTGCAGTGGTGTTTCAAGGACTCTTATGGTATATTCCCAGCAGTGGAATCACTGGGTCAAAAGGCAGTTCCATTTTTAGTTTCTTGAGGAAATTCCATACTGCTTTCACAGTGTCTGCACCAGTCTGCATTCCCACCAATAGTGCACTGGGGTTCATTTTCTCCACATCAGTGCCAGTATTTAATGTTTGTTAATTTTTTAATGATAGCTATTTTGGCAGGTGTGAGGCGATATCTCATTGTGGTTTTAATCTGCATTTTTGTGATGGCTACTGATGTTGAGCACCTTTTCATATGTCTATGCACCATCTGTATGCCTTTTTTGGAGAAGTGTGTATTTAGGGCCTTTGCCCATTTATTTTGGATTATTTGTTTTCCTGATGCTGAGTCCTATGAGTTCTTTATATATTTTGGAGATTAAACCTTTGTAGGATGTATCATTGACAAATGTGCTTTCCCATACAGTCAGTTCACTTTTTATATTTTTAAAGGTTTTATTTATTTATTTTTAGATAGAAGAGAAAGGAGGGAGAAGGGAGAGAAACATCAATGTGTGGTTGCCTCTCATGCACCCTTTACTGGGGGCTTGGTGCACAACACAGGTGTGTGCCCTAGACTGGGAATGGAACAGGAAATCATTTGGTTTGTAGGCCAGTGCTGAGTTCCCTGAGCGATATCAACCAGGGTAGTTCCCTGTTTATTTTGGTTATGGTTTATTTGGCAATGCAGAAGTTTTTAATTTGATATAGTCCAATTTGTTTCATTTTTCCTTTATTTCCCTTACCCTAGGAGATATATCAGCAAGAATATTGCTACATGAGATATCTGAAATTTTACCGTCTACATTTTCCACTAGTATTCTTGTGGTATCCTGACTTATTTTTTAAGTCTTTTATCCATTTTAAGCTTATTCTTATGTAGGGTGTATGTTGGTGGGCTAGTTTCTTTCTTTCTTTCTTTTTTTTTTTTTTTGTATGTCCCAGTCCAGTTCTCCCAACAACATTTATTGAAAAGCCAGTCTACTCTATTGCAGGCTCCTACCCCTTTTGTTGAATATTAATTAGCCATAAAGACGTGCGTTTGTTTCTGGGCTCTTTACTCTGTTCCATTGATTTATGTATTTCTTCTTATGTCTGTACCATACTGTTTTGATTACAGTGGCCTTGTAGTATAGTTTTGTATCAGGTATTATGATCCCTCCAGCTTTGTTCTATTTTAAGATTGCTGAGGCTATTTGGGGTCTCTATTGGTTCCATATAAATTTTTGTAATATTTGTTCTAGATCAATGAGGTATGCCATTGGTCTTTTAACAGGAATTGCATTGAATCTATAGATTGCTTTGGGTATTATGGGTATTTTAATCATGTTAATTCTTCACATCCATGAACAGAATACATGCTTCCATTTATATCTTCCTCAATTTGTTTCTTCACTGTTCTATAGGTTTCCAATTATAGGTCTTATACCTCCTTGGTTAAATTTATTCCTAGGTACTTTATTTGTTTATTGATTTTGTTGTTGTTGTTATAGTAAATGTGATTTTTTTCTTAGTTTCTCTTTCTGATAATTCATTGTTGGTGTACAAAATTGCCATTTATTTCTAAATATTGACTTTGTATCCTGCTACATTGCCAAATTCACTTATTAGATTTAGTAGTTTTTTGATGGAACCTATAGGATTTTCTTTGCACACTATCATGTCACCCGCGAATAATGACAGTACTCCTTCCTCCTTTCCAATTGGATGCCTTTTATTTTTTCTTTTAGTCTGATCACTGTGGCTAAGACTTCCAGTACTATGTTGAATAAGAATGGTGAAACTGGACACTCTTGTCTTGCATCTGCTCTTAAGGAAAATACTTTTAGTGTTTGAGCATTGATTGTGATGTTGGCAGTAGGTTTTTTGTATGTGGCTTTTATTATGTTTGAGTATGCTCTCTTTATTCTTACTTTTCTGAGTGTCTTTATCATAAATGGGTGTAGGATTTTATCAAATGTTTTTACTTCATTTTGTTTTGTATCATGTTTATTGATTTGCAAATACTGTACCATCCTTACATCCCTGGGAAGAATCACACTTGATGATGGTGTACCTTTTTAATGTATTGCTGGATCTGGATTGCCAATATTTTATTGAGGATTTTAGCATCTGCGTTTATCAGATATATTGGCCTATACTTTCTTCGTTGTATCTTTACCTGGTTTTGGATATAGTATATTACTGGCCTTGTAAAAAGAGTTTGAGAGTCTACCTTCTTCCTGAATTCTTTGGGATAGTTAGTGAAGAACAGGTGTTAGTGCTTCTTTGAATGCTTGGTAAAATTTGCTTGTGATGCTATCTGGTCCAAGGCTTTTGTGTGCCAGGGTTTTTGATTATGGGTTCACTTTCACTAGTTGTTATCAGTCTATTCAGTTTTTCTGCTTCTTCCTGATTCAGTTTTGGAAAATTGTATATTTCTAGAAATTTATCCATTACACCCAGGTTGTCCAGTTTCTTAACATATATTTCATCATAGTAGTTTATTATAATCCTTAGTATTTCTGTTCTATCAGTTGTCACTTCTCTTTCATATCTGATTTTATTTATTAAGGTCCTTTCTCTTTTTTTCTTGATGAGTCTAGTTAATGTTTCACCAATTTTGTTTACTTTTCAAATAATCAGCTCCAGGATTTATTGATCCTTTGACTTTTTAAAAATCTCTGTGTCATTTAATTCTGCTCTGATCTTGATTATTTCCTTCCTCCTGCCTGCTCTGTGGTTCTGTGCTTTGTTTGTTGTTGTTCCTGTAGTTTTTGTAGATGTACGGCAGGTTATTTATTTGACATTTTTATCTTCTTTAGGAAGGTCTGTATTGCTATGAACTTCCCTTTCAGGACTGCCTTCACTATGTCCCATAGGTTATGGGTTGTTGTGTGTTCATTTTCTTTTATTTCCAGATACTTTTTAATTTCTTCCCTCATCTCATTGTTGACACATTTATTATTTAATAACATGTTATTCAGACTTCAAGTATTTGAATGTTTTTGAGTTTTTTTTCTTAAGGTTGGTTTCTAGTTTCAAGCCATTATAATCTGAGAAAATGCTTGATGTGATTTCAATTACCTTGAATTTGTTGAGGCTTGTTTTGTGTCTTAGCATGTGCTGTCTTTGAAAATTATCCATGTGCATTTGAGAATATATATTTTATTTCTTTGGGGTGAAATGTTTTGTAAATATTAATTATGTCCATTTGATCCACAGTGTCATTCAATGCCACAAACTCCTTGTTGATTCTTTGTTTGGAAGATCTGTCTATTTTTTACAGTGGGGTGTTAAAATCCCCTACAATAACTGATTGCTGTCTATCTCTTTCTAAAAGTCCTCCGAGATTTTCTTTATATATTTAGGTGCTCCTATATTGGGTAAATATACTTCACAAGTTTTACAACCTCTTATTGTACTACTCCCTTAAGTATCATGCAGTGACCTTCTTTGTCCCTTGTTATGGCCTTTGTTTGGAAGTCTATTTTGCCTGATATAATTATTGCTACCCCAGTTTTCTTTTTCATGTCCATTTGCATGTAATACTATTTCCATCCTGTCTCTTTCAGCCTGTGTAGGTCTTTTGTTCTGAGGTGGGTTCTTGTAGATAGCATATATGTGCAACATGTTTTCATATCCGTTCTGCTATCC